>SKCR01011877.1:0-35774 GCA_019454045.1 Zanthoxylum bungeanum | reverse complement strand
AGTTTTCCACTCTGTCAATAAAATTGCTGATTTTGATTCTTTTTATTGCTTTCATATATTTGGCTTATCTTATAACTGCATAGATTAAGAGTGCTTGTTGATTCATACCATAGACGCTCTAACTTTGACATGTCCTAGATTAGAGTAGTTATTTAATTCGCACATGGTCAGAACCTTAGACAAATTTCAAATTTTCAATGGCTAAACTCATTGTATCTTGATTGAAATATTATTGTGAATGTGATTATGACTGAGACACAACTTTAAATCACCAATAAAACTAAGGTAAAATATGACTGTAGTTGGGATATAATTTTCATTCACAATGTAACTGAGATAAACTATAACGTAATATGATATATGTGTAATATGATTGTGACTGAGCTCCAATGACTTAAATAAAATGTGAATGTTTTCAAGAGTCAGTAATATGGCTGTGGTATTTTTAATTTTTTCTTCTTGCTAATTTTAATAATTTTTTTAATAACTATCAAATATAAAATATTTGATCTTAAAATTTACATATTATTGATGCACAAATAATAAGTTTTCCAATGAATACTACTATCAATATGTTTCGATTAAAAAATCGATCAAAAATATAGTAAATTTTTTGTAAGCACAACCATGTTTTTGTGAATTCAATTACAATCACATTTTTATCACACATAATCATATGATAGAGCAAAGTCACACTTTAATAAGCTTACTCATATTTTTTTGAGAATAATCAAATTTTTATGTTAGCATTGTTATATTTCCATGCTGTTATTAAGTATGATGCAATGATTTTGGGTCTAATTTCGACTTTGTAGAATTCAGATTTTGAGAGAGATTTCTACATGAAAGTTATATGTATGAATGTTAAGTATATATAGAATTTTATAGATTGTGAAGTATATGTAGAATTTTCCATATTGTGATTTTGAGTTCGGATGAAGGAAATATGAGTATTTAAAATTATAGTATGACATCAATCTCTTATAAATATAAGCACATTTTTATCAATTTTTTGTCAAAATATATCGATAATGTTATTTGTTTTGAATTTTATGATTTTTATGTCATTACTATGTAATTTTTTTAATGAAACGCTTTATAGTTTGTGAAATATATGATTAACACTAAAAAATGTACATTTAATTAAAAAATAATTATTTTATACTTATAGTTTCATTAATCCCCTAAGTTTAGCACATTTATAAAATAATAAGTAATTTATATTTTATCTATTTTTATTGTGATTTTTATTTCTTAAGCATGTGAAATAATACTTTGAATGCATAACTAGAAAAATGGACATGACAATTGGTTTTTGGAAGGACGTTATAATAGTGTACAATTTCAATGTTGCATAATTTTTGTATTTTATTCATAACTTTTTTACTCTGATATCAGATTGAGGCAATTTCAGTTCCAGATAAAAGAAAACTCAAATATCTCCAACATTTCTCTTTACAAGATTTTCTGATTCTAAGGTTTTCAAGGTCGAAATTGATGAAAAATCTAAAGTAGGATGTTTGTAATTTTTATTATTAAAAAATATAAATAAAAAAACAAAAACAAAAAAAAGGAAAGAAATGAAGGTGGGAAATGACATTCTACATTTCGGTGGATTATCAATTCCCATCAAATATGCAATTTTGTAAATTGATTTACAAATTGCATGTTGCATGGAGGGTGCTGAGTCCTCTACTATAAATAGAGGTGATCAACACTTTAGAAAGTGAGTCTGAATTCCATATTTCTCTTTGAGAATTTGTGGAGTTTCAATTTTTGTGTGTTTTATTTTTCAAGCTTTGTTGTAATTTCTTCTTCATTCAATAATAAAATTATGTGTGTTTCTATTCAAAGCATGGGTAGCTAAATCCATTCTGCTGGGGTAAAATGATGAAATTTTTAATAGAAGAATATAAATATCTTACTTATATTATAATATATGAATTGTAATTTGAAGACTTATATTTAATCTACTCTTATATTTGTGGGTGTCTTGATTCGCTGTAGAAATCTATTCTTGGTTTGCATAATTTATACTTTACCCCATATTATATGGGAGAGTAATTTAAATCTGGACTAATTATTGACAAACTTTGTTACTGTCTTTATGGCTGATTTTATATATTTGACATAATTTAATACCTAACTGGACTTCTTAGAGACAGATGTTATCACAACCTATATGGTTGGTTTTATATATTTTGATATAATTAATTTTTAAAGTAAATTAATGGAGTAATAATGACAATTTATATATTTTAAAAAGTAAGATTTCTCTATATTTGAAATATCAAGAGTGGATAGTAAGAGGAATTGGATCACTATGTCGTTCCTAGGCAGCAGACTGAATGAGCGAGAGATTCCATAGCCCCAGTATTCTATTTTATTGTTATAGTCAAATTTAAAATTGTCAATCACTTCAAACAATTCGGTCTTTTTATTTTCACTTGAATTATTATTTTATTTTACTAAATCTATTCTTTGTGGATCGACCCCAGACTTACCGGGTTATTTTATTACTTCAATGGAATCATTTTTTGAGTGTGTCAATATACACTTTCTAAATTGAAAGTTAGAAATAATATTTTAAAACTCGACCCGGTCAATCGACCTGGGACGACAAGAAGGTCAAAAGTCAGAGGTCGGACCGTCGGTCAATCGGGGTCGATACTAATTTTTTTTTAATTTTTATAACATAAAATAATTAAATAATTAAAAATGTAATATTATTCCAACATTTCACCATTCAATTCATTTCCTACTTTAGTCTAAAATTTTAAGAGAAAACAAAAAACAATAAAATTTGTTTGTGCTATCATAAATCTACCAACAAGTATAATGATTAAACCTTGATAATAGAAATTGTATACTAAACCTGTACTTTCACATTTGGGAAAGTGATTTCATTGTATATTTACAATTACACTTAATTTCAAGCATCTAGTCCAGAACCTGAAGCTGATGTTGTTGAGTTTTCTAGGTCAAACCAATATCAATTAAGCGATGAAATGTGCGAATACAACAAAGTAAAGTAGCGGAAATACTCACTTTGATCGGTTGGATGTTGGCGGAGAGTTCAAAAATTCCATTTGATGTATTCGGCCAAGCCCCTTGTTGTGCTCCTCCAAGATTCGGCCAAGGTCCTCCATGGTGGTCCTTCAAGCTCCAAGCTTTAAGTGTGATTCCATGCTCATGAATGGGTTTCCCTTTCACCTTTGTAAGACCTCTTTAGTGTGCTAGCACTTGGAAAAATTTGCCACAAATTGTTTCCTTTGCTCCTTGTAACTCTCGGCCATGAGAGAAATTTTTGAGAGAAAAATGGCTTCCAAGCCGTGAGGGAGAGAAAGAGAGAGAAGATGAAGTTGTGTGTTGTATTTTGATTTCAAAAACCAAGTCAAATGATATACCAAAAATAATTAAAAATGGTATTTTGTCATTCAATCCATCACACTTGAGTGTTTGATAAGCAACCATCAACTTCCATCAACCAAAAGGTGATGTGATAGACAAGTGATGTGACTTGTGATGTGACTAGTGGGCCCCACTTGATTCAAAATGCGAGTGGTTCTGCAAACACTCCCGGGCTCGGGTTCGCTAATTCCTAATTAACGAACTTTCCGTTGCGACGTAATTAAATCAAATTTAATTAAATAATTTTACCTAGTAAAATTACTATTCACATCGCTAGCGAATTAATTCTAAATTAACTCGTTCGCCCGAATTAAAATCTAATTTTAATTCTGCGTCGAAATCTAATTTCGTATAATATATCGAATAGAATTAATCGTTCTCTCTCTTTAAATAATATTTTATCCCAGATAAAATATCTCCTCAATTAATCCTAGATTAATTTTCTCTCTCTACTAATTAATCCCAGATTAATAATGTTCGAGTCATACGTCATCAATGAATCTTCGGGAAACGACCTATGAGATCCCTAGATATGTTGGCAGTAAATCCGGTCGTCGGACTATCCGAACACGTACGTACCTAGTACTACGTTTTTACCGATTTACAAGACATGGTTGGCTTCTAGCAAAGCACCGTGCCTACCCAATTCTCCAGAAATATTCTTAAAGGAATATGTAATCTATATCAAGCGTAGTATACATAGTATTGCGTATTGCGATCCAGTATCGGATGTCACGTGCTAGGCCTGGGGCAGACACACTGGGGTTGGAATTGTGTCTGCCCCGTACGAAGCACATATCAGATCTCTGGTAACTAGTCTCTATAATCGGATAAGCATGACCTAGTCATATTATCCCGATAGCTGCAGCATACAAGAGTGCCAGTTCCGTAACCTACGTGACCATCATCTTCATATGACTGAAGTGATACTTCCATCTTCATATCACACCCAATACACTACGATTCTTAATATACCCAGAAGAGGCGTACACAGAACCTGTTAAAGCCCTGGACGACCAAAACCAAAGTATATTGATTGTCGCAAGTATTAGCGATGCAAGTATCAGGTTAAGACCAAATACACCTACCCTGATTCGGACTTCCATAGACACATAGTCATACTACCAATGGAATTCCGAGGGGTCTATCCAGAGCGAAGCTGTTTCTGTATCATCGGTAAACACAACCTCCTATTACACTTGCATGAGTATCCAATACCCAAGTATATGAGAACTATGCCGTTATGCTCCCATAACACGCACAAGTGTAATACTAGTATATTCTGCATTATCGTTGTCCAATCTCGATAATACTACGAATATGGATGTTTTAAGGATTAAACCTTCATGGATTGATACTGTCTCATATCTTATCAATCTGGAACTAATCATATGGACTTTTATCATTTATATATCCCGGTAATCTAATTACAAATGATAAAAGAGCAATTTCCTTTGTCACATAGTTAATTTATACAACAACACCATGTTCTGTACAAATAGTGATGCTATGGGTCATAATTATCCAACAGATGCTTCATATTTCTTGTATATTTTATACGGTCGTCACTACGATGGACAAAGAGTTTAATATCGAGCAAAAAGCCAAAAAATGGCTTATAAATGGGAAGTTTTACGTTATCCCAAACGAGCAAGATATGATGGCTGGTGTTAGTTCCTTAGTTTGGTTGCTTGAGAGAAATGGGGAACGAGTGGCATTGGCTGCAGCCAAGCACTCGCAATATGCACACGGTATGGTTGGGCTGTGTGATGAGGACAATTGGTACTGTCCGAATGAAGTGATGCAGACACATTGGGTGGTTGACGCTGTCATTGGGAAGTTGGAATTACCTTGGGCAAGGAAATTTGCGTGCATAAATAAAGGGGATGGCTTCACATGCAACACATAAGGAGGCAGTTACGTTGGTAAACGCTATTAACTGCCCCGCATGGTACATGTGGAAAATGTCGGTTTCAATAAGTGAGAAATTAGAAATAGGCTTGTGTGGATAATGATTTAATATCTTACATTCCTAGAGCAGTCGAGATGTAACTGCTATGTGACTTGTTGGCTGGTGCTCATTGGGCCAGCACACCCTAGGGCAGTTGGGGTGTAACTGTCGTTAGTATATAAGTGTTTTGTTAAGAACATGCAAAAGGAGAGCGTAAATGCGCATGAGTGAGCGTGAGTGATGTTCAATATAAGCCTTGCATGTTCTAAGCATGGTTCCTTGTAATTAATTTAGAGAGTAAATAAAAAGGTTGGGTGTGTTTGCTTGTAAAAGGTTGTGTCTTGTGTTTACTTGATGCTTGTATGCTTGCTATGAGGGTGTGTGTAAACATTGTTGAGAGTCGCTGCTTGTGACTTGTGTGTACACGAGGGAATGGTTGACCGAGTTCAGAGAACTCAGTGCCGCACTTGGCTAAAAAAACTAAGAGTGAAAATTAGCAATGTGACATTTGGTATCAGAGTCCCGTCTTGGTCCAATTGCGGGTGGATCTAACACTGAATTTGAAGAACATGTGACCAAATTGGAGGCACTCATTGGGGAGTCTAGCCAATAGTATGTTCTTCCCTTATTTTTGTTGATGGATCAATTGGCAGAGGAACTAGTAGGCCTTCAGAACAAACTTGAAGCGCAACACACTGATACTGAGAAAAGCATCACTAAAGCCATTAAGAGCTGCGTGGATATGGTGTATGCGTAGAAAGTGAGTAAGAAGGAGATGATGGGGGAAATCTCCTTCATAAAAGTGCTTTGGGGTGTGGCAAACTTGGTGGGGGTGAGACCACGACCAAACTAAAAGTTCTTAAACTGAAACCTTTTTGGTGGTGCTCGAAATTTAAAGAGTTGAAGATCTTCCAATGGGACATGGATCGGTACTTCATAGCTACTCATCTTCTAGAGACGGAGAAAGCCACCATCATAAACATGTATTTGGCGGATGATGCGAAGTTTTGGTGGCTAACTCGGTTAGATGATGATGAAACATCGGGACGTCCCAAGATAGACACATGTGATGGCTCAAAAAGGAATTGAAAGATCAGTTCCTCCCCACCAACACGTCATGAATCACGAGAGAGACTTTGAAGAACTTGAAACAGACGGGTTTCATTCGTGATTATGTGAAGCAATTCAGTTCCTTGATACTTGACATAATGAATATGTCTGATTAGGATAAATTATTCAATTTCATGTCCGGATTACAATGGGTATTGCTGAGAAGTTAGGCCTCAGATTATCTCAATCAGGGAGTAGTATTAAAGTTGTCAATTCAACAATGAAATAAGTTCAAGGCACAGTTGCGGGAGCGTGTATTCAACTTGGCTAGTGGCATGGGTTATGTACGCTAATGGTCGTCCCATTGGATGATTTTGAGTTGATCTGGGAATCAACTCTTCATTCAGGCCAAATTTATCGTAATGCTTTACATTGCGGGTCTTCTAATCGATGATGAGGACCAACCATGTTTTGTCCCTACAGTTGGAAAAATGTGCGGGAGTAAGCGAGTTGATGGTCAAAGAGAGTTTATCTCAGCCATACAAATTAAGAGTGGGTTGAAGCGAGGAGAAAAGACATACTTGGGGCATTCATAGAAGTCAAGGTTGGAAAGACAATGGAGGTGTCTGATGCGGTTGCGGAACTCTTGGGTGAGTACAATGATGTTATGCCTCCGAAGTTGTCGAAGTCCCTTCCTCATAGACGACCTACTGACCACACGATTGAAATTCTCCCTAGTGTTAGGCCGCCTGCCCAAGTACCATATCAGATGAGTCCTCCGGAAATGATTGAATTACGTAATTATTTGGACGGTTTTCTGAATGCCGGCATGATCTAGCCCTCTAAAGCTCCTGCTCTATTCCAGAAGAAACAAGATGGATCTTTGCACATGTGTGTGGATTATAGTGCCTTGAACAAGATTACAATAAAAAATAAGTATCCAATTCCTTTGGTGGTATACTTATTTGATCAATTGTCTAAGGCATTCTACTTCACGAAGTTAGATCTCAAGTTTTGTTATTGGAAATTTCTAATTGCCGAAGGGGATGAGGGAAATACTACTTGTGTGACGAGGTATGGATCATACGACTTTTTGATAATGCCTTTTGGGCTTACTAGTGCCCCAGTTACTTTTTACAATTTGATAAATGATGTTTTGTTTGAATATGTGAATCATTTTATGGTTTTTATCCAAATGATATTTTAATATATAGTGAGAATCTTGTTGATCATTTGATGTACTTGAGATTGATGTTGGAAAAATTGTGACAAAATTCAATGTATGTTAAAATGGATAAATGCGAGTTTACTCAATAAGAAGTGATGTTTCTTGGACATTGGATGAGTCAATGGTAGGTTCGCATGGATGAAAAGAAAGTGAAGGTCGTTATGGATTGGCCTAGTCCTTCCAAGATTGCTGAATTGTGTTTATTTTTAGGGTTAACCAATTATTACCGAAATTCATCAAGGGGTATTCAAAAAGTGTGGCTCCATTGACTGATTTGCTAAAGAATGAACATAGCTGGGTATGGAGTGTGCAATGCTAGGAGGCATTCGAGAATTTGAAGGGGATGGTAGTAAAGGAGCTTATTTTGCAGTTGCCTGAATTGAATCACCATTTGAGGAGCACACTGATGCCTCTGACCGAGCCATTGGTGGCGTGCTGGTGCATAATTCTCATTTGATTGCCTTCGAAAGTAGAAAATTGAAGGATGCGAAGCGGCAGTACTCAACACCTGAGAAGGAAATGACAGAGGTTGTTGGGTTCATAGTTCACTAAAGTGACGGAAAAATATTGCCAATACATTCTTCAAGACATAGAAGAAGCTTAGTCCCAAGCAAGCACAGTGGAAAAAGATGCTTGATAAGTTCAACTTTTAGTGGAAGCATCGACCGGGTAGATATAATCAAGTTGCAGATGCTCTTAGTCGCAAGGCTGTGGTAGAGTCGGTTGCAGCAATCTCGGCCTTGGAGAGTGACTTTCTAGACCGAATCAGGAAAATATCATCATCTGACCTTGTTTATCTTCGACTAATGAAAAATATTACGATGGTCAAGTTCGAAAGTATTGGGTAGATGTTGGTACACTCTATGCAAATGGAGGGAGGCCATTTGTTCCAAATTGTGGAAACTAAGGACAAAGTTATTGAAGAAGACACATGATGCTCTGTGGGGGGGACATCTAGGGGTTGAGCGAATATTGGCTTTGCTAGCTTAGAATTGGTATTGGCCAAGGATAAAACATGACGTACATGCCTAAATGAGATTTTTCCTTGTGTGTCAACTTGACAAAACTGAGTGGAAAAAATAGGCGGGGATGCTACAACATTTGCTTATTCCTGAACAACCATGGAATAGTGTATCTATGGATTTTACTGCCAATCACCGATGAGCAGATGTAGAGGGTGAATGCATTGCTAGAAGAGTACTTGAGGCGTTATATGAATGCAAGCCGGAAGAATTGGGTGAATTTACTTGATGTGTCTCAGTTCTAATACAATCTGCACAAGAGTTCATCAACGGGGATGAGCCATTTTGAAATAGTTTTAGGGCGGCAGCTACTGACCCTACATGAGGTGATCAAGCAAAAAACCTGAGGCAAGTATCATGATGTGTATAGGTTTACGCGAGAGAAGCACGAGATGTTGGAAGAGGCAAAGGATAGTCTCGGGAAAATAGTGCAAAGAATGAAGAAGTATGCTGATAAGAAGAGGAGGGCGTTGGAATTTCATGTGGATAACCGAGTGTTGCTGAAATTAACTCCTCAAATCTGCAAGAAGATCAGCAGCAATGTAGTGCATCATGGGTTGGTTCTAAAGTATGATGGTCCTTTTGAAGTAGTGAAAAGAGTGGGTCAAATAGCTTATCACTTGAAGTTATCGGATAGCATCAAGGTGCATCCTACATTTCATGTGTGCTTATTGAAGCTCCTCCAATAATTCAGAAATAATTTGACAAATAAATTGAGAAGATATTGGATCGCAGGGTGATGAGGCAGAGTAAGAAGAATTAAATGACTGGTTTCTTGGTTCAGTGGAAAGGTTGCGCGGAGGAAGACGCAACTTGGGAAAAGAACACTACATTGTGGCAGTTTGAAAGAGTAGTCCAGGCCTATCTTGACTCAATTACGACGAGGGCGTCGTCTAGTTCATGTGGGGGTGATTTGTTAGCCTCTTAGTCTGGTTGTTTGAGAGAAATGGGGAACGAGTGGCATTGGCTGTAATCAAGCACTCACAATATGCACACATTATGGATGAGCTGTGTGATGAGGACATTTGGTGTTGTCCGAAGAAAGTGATGCAGACACATTAGGCGGTTGGTGCTGTCATTGGGAAGTTGGAATTACCTTGGGCAACGCAGTTTCCGTGCACAAGTAAAAGGGACGGCTTCACATGAAACACACAAAGGAGGCAGTTACATTGGTAACCGCTAGTAACATTCTCGCATGGAACATGTTCGAAATATGGGTTGCAATGAGTGGGAAATTCGAAATAGGATTGTGTGGATAAGGCTTTAGTGTCTTACATTCATAGAGCAGTTGTGATGTAAATGTTATGCTACTTGTTGGTTGGTGCTCATTGGGCCAACACACTTAAGGATGGCAAAATCTGAATTCGGACCCGGGTCCGGTCGGATCCGAGTCCAGATCCGGAATCAAATTCGTTACCCCGAGTCCGAATCCGGATACCCGGTTTACTATTTTTTTTTATTTTTAATTGTATTATTTTATATTTATATTTAGATTTTGTCAATTTTATTAGTTTTATTTCAATTCTTTTATATTTTTTAATTATATTCTATTATATATATATATATATATTTTTTATATATGGATATTATTTTATATTTTTCATTATATTTATATTTTTTATTTTTTATTTTTTATTTTTTATTTTTTTCCGGACCCGGGTCTATCCGGGCCTGACCAGTGCGAACCCAAGTCCATATCCCGATTCACCCGGGTCCAAATTTGTAAGACCTGGGTCCAGATTTTTTAATCCCGAACCTGAGTTTACTCGGACCCGAATCGACCGGGTCCATGTGGACCCGGGCCGGGTGGTGGATCTTATTGCCATGCCTAAGCACACCATAGGACAATAGGGGTATAACTGCCGCTAGTATATAAGTGTTTTGTGAAGAATATGTAAAAGGAGAGCGTAGGTGCGCATGGGTGAGTGTGAGTGATGTTCATTGTAAGTCTTGCATGTTTTAAGCACGGTTCCTTATAATTACTTTGGAAAGTAAAGAAACAAGTTGGGCATGTTTACCCGTAAAGGTTGTGTCTTATGTTTACTTGATGTTTGTGCTTGCTGTGAGGGTGTGTGTGAACATTGTTGAGAATTGTTGCTTATAAGTTGCATGTGTGAAAAGGAAAGGTTCACTCAGTTGAGAGAACTCAGTGCCACACTTGGCTAAGAAAACTAGGTTTGAAAATTTTCTGCATGACAACTGGTATCAGAGCCCCGTCTTGGTCCGATGGCGGGTGGATATAACGCTGAAGTGGTGGAACAAGTGACCAAGTTGGAGGCACTCGTCGGGAAGTCTAGCCAAGAGTCTGTTCTTCCCTTATTTTTGTTAATGAAGCAATTGGCAGAGGAATTATTGGGCATTCGGAACAAACTTGAAGCGCAATGCACTGATGTTGAGGAGCATATCATTGAAGTCACCAAGCAATGTTGGATATGGTGGATGCGTGGAAAGTGAGTAAGGAGGAGATGATGGGGGAAATCTCCCTCCTAAAGAGGGCTATGAGGTTTGGCCAACTTGCTAGGGGTGAGACCGCGACCAAACGAAATGGTCCTGAACCGAAACCTTTTGGTGGTGCTCGAAATGCGAATGAGTTGGAGATCTTCCTATGGGACATGGATCCGTACTTCAGAGCTGCTCATGTTCTAGAGGCGGAGAAAGTCACCATCACAAACATGTACTTGGCGGGTGATGCAAAGTTGTGGCGGCGAACTCGGTTAGATGATGATGAAACAGATGGGCGTCCTTAGATAGACACATGGGATGCACTCAAGAAGGAATTGAAGAATCAGTTCCTCCCCACAAACACGACGTGGATCGCGAGAGAGACCTTGAAGAGCTTGAAACAGGCAGGTTCCATTTGTGATTATGTGAAGCAATTCAGTTCCTTGATGCTTGACATAAGGAACATGTCCGAGGAGGATAAATTGTTCAATTTCATATCCGAATTACAGAATTGGGCGTAAAATGAGTTGCGGAGGCAAGATGTGCATGACTTGCCTGCGGCAATGGCAGCGGCAGATTGCCTTGTGGATTAAAAACCTAGTTCTTCAACCAAGTCCAAACCTGATTCGAAAGTCAAAGGAAAATGAGAAATTCAGAGATTCAGATAAGGGAGATAAGAATAAGAACAATGAGGGAAAATGGAAGCCACAAGATGATGGTAATTCCAAAGGGGTGAACAACAATAAGGGTTGATTCATCTGTGACAGTCCACATAGAGCAAAAAACTGCCTTAAACAAGAGAAATTGAATGCACTCATGGCTCCTGAGACGGGCAAGGAAGGGGAATGAGACTCGGTAGGGCCTAGTCGGATGAAACCCTTCCGGTTAGTGAATGTAATTTGGGAAGATAGGTTTGATAATGGCTTAATGTATGTCCAAACCCTTGTCAATGGGAAAACAATAAGGGCCATGGTGGACACTGGGGCTACACACAACTTTGTAACAATGGGTATTGCTGACAAGTTGAGCCTCAAATTATCTCAATCAGAGAGTAGCATTAAGGTTATCAATTCAACAGAAAAACAAGTTCAAGGCACAGTTGCGGGAGTGTGTATTCAACTTGGCCAGTGGCATGGGTTATTTACGTTAATGGCGGTCTCGTTGGATGATTTTGAGTTGATATTGGGGAATCAATTCTTCATTCCGACGAAAGTTATCGTGATATCTTACTTGGCGGGTCTTCTAATCGGTGATGAGGACCAACCATGCTTTGTCTCTGTTGTTGGCAAAGTGTGCGGGAGTAAGCGGGTTGATGGACAAAGAGAGTTTGTCTCAGCCTTACAAATTGAAAGTGAGTTGAAGCGAGGAGGAGAAAATACTTGACGACACTCATAGAAGTCAAGGTTGGAAAGACAATGGAGGTGTCTGATGCGGTTGCGGAACTCTTGGCGGAATATAAGGATGTTATGCCTCCGGAGTTGCTGAAGTCCCTTCCTCCTAGAAGACCTCTGACCACAAGATTGAACTTGTCCCTGGTGTTAGGCCGCCTGCCCAAATATCATATCGGATGAATCCTCCGGATCTGATTGAATTGCGCAAGAAATTGGGTGAGTTGTTGGATGTCGACATGATCCAGCCCTCTAAAGCTCCTTATGGTGCTTAGGTTCTATTCCTGAAGAAACAACATAAATTATATGTATAATTATCATTAATCCCCTAATGGTTTAGTCCATTATATAACCATACTTCAATATTTCAAAAGCTCTTGACATAAGTAAATTGACGTTCTACCAAACCAACCGCAAACAGGTTTCAAGGCTTTTCTTCTCAAAAACTTATTCGTACAAATCGTACGGATAAGTTTTTTAATTTCTTATCACGTTCCAAGGTTGTACAGTTCCTTACCGAGGACCAGATCCCATCAGATCACAGCTCCCATGGAATTGCAAAAGGCATGGGACCAGACGCCGTTGAAGTCGTCCATTCAAAAATAAAATTAAGTGGGCCCCACGATCCACCCGGTTTAATTCTTAAACAACAAGTCCTGTCTAGTCTGTCTTGGGCCCACTCCCCCCACCTCTCGCTTACAAAAACTCTCTTTCTTCTTCGTTTTCAAGAACCAAACTCAACAGTAACAAGCATCAAACGCAAAACGACTTCACAGTTTCCTCTCCATGGCCGTAACTTCTTTTTCAATTTTTTTTTTTTAAATATTTCTTTTTTTTTTCTTTTATTGCCATGGATGAATTTATTTTGTTTCCTTTTAGATCTTATGGGGTTGTGTAGTAGTTCGTGTATCTCTGACATTTTTTTATTTATTTTTTATTTTTTATTTTTTATTTTTTATTTTTTATTTTTTACTTTCAGCTGAATGGATTTATGTGAACACCCCATATGAGACTTTGAAGATTGATGAGCTTAGATATGATTGATTGTTACTTTTTTTTTTTGCCTCTGTTAATTATTTGCTGCAATTAGGGGGTTGTTTGTTGATCAGTGTCTTGAATTTTTCTTTTTTGGTATGTGAATGCAATTATTGGAAGTTCTGTCAAAAGGGTACTTCAAAAAATGCTTTTTGGGTATTAATTAGGTAGCTAAAAATATATATTTTTTCTTGTTCCGAGACTGTTTTTGATGCTAGCTAGCTGGGCATATTATGCTGCTGGCATGCAGATGGGTGATAGTTTTTTGAGAAATTTTTAATTTGATTTGTGACAATTTAGTTTTTCTTTATACCTAATCAATTTTTGGATGAATTCTATGATGTCCTCTATTGATATGTCTGTTTTAATGCATGTTAAGTGCCCATCCTCTTTCACTAATGCCAATATGTTTGCGCTTTCTCTGTGTTTATTTAGATTGTGCCGTTCCTATCCATTTTTTTTATTTGTGGCAAGTTTGCTTCTGAGATGTGTGGCTTCTCAGTGAAATTTTAATATCTGTAGGAGAAAGGTGGACCGTTGCCCAAGTTTGGTGAATGGGATGTCAATGACCCAGCATCAGCTGAGGGATTCACGGTTATTTTCAACAAAGCGAGAAATGAGAAAAAAAGTGGTGGCAATCTTGACTCGCATGTGAAGGATGATTCTCAATTTAAACATGAAGCTGTACTCGGAAAGCCTCAGACTGTAAGTGCAACTACGTTATACCTTATTTTAGTTGCTGTTTCATTAGAACCTCCACCAATCCAATGTAATGATTCATTTAAACTTTATGAAGATGTTGAACTGAATACATCAGGAAAATATTTTCTCACAACTACAAGGGTGATGTAGTCATAGAGTTTTCAGTCTACCATTTATTCGTTTTTCCCTTTATTTTTCCAACTTCAAAGCAGACTAATAGCTATGATGTGGTGCTTCTTATTAACTCAGAATTCTTATTTTAGTTTATAGCTTATCCCCTCAATTTCCCATTACTCACGTCTTGTCTATGCTATGTTTCTTGAATACTGCCTTTACACTAGGATTGAACCATGTCAGAACAAAATTTAGATTTTGCACATTCTCTAAGAAAAGAATTGTTTCAATCCACTGTAATTTGCATTCGATTTTTTCTCATGGACAAACCATTGCTAGATGACTTTCCCCTCCATTTTATCCTGAATCAGTATCACCTCTCACTTTAAATGACTATCATCAAATCGACAGTCCATATCCTTGCGTTGGGAAATGCTTTACACTCAAATGTTACTGAAAAACGTTATGGACTTATGTGGTGTAGCAGTTAAAGTATGCAACACATTCCGTGTTATCAAAATACAAATCTTACCAGGAGCAGGCAGCCCACGCTGTATATTTAAACTAATTATGTGGCTTGCCATATTAGTTAGATGCCAGTGTGTCAGTAAATTATTGTCTGTGACATGATGGATAGTATCCAATTGGCAGGTTTTTGTTTCCATTTCTGGAAGTTGGTTATGGAATTTTTTATCGGCCCCTTGTTGACAAGAGACAAGTATGCTATTCTGATGTTTTCAAATGCATTGATTTGCAGAAAAAATGGTTTTGCTGCATGCAGGCTGCCCGTGCAGAATCATAGAAAGCTCTTACCTTATGAGAGCTTTACAAGGAAAGCAATATATATATATATATAAAGATCCAGAAGACTGGAGCTTATCAGAAGCTATGATAGGTCCTGCTGGAATCTGTTTGTTGTGAATTTAAGCTTTTTGGTGATGACTTGGTTGCTTTCAGTATTTCACAAATTGACTCTTTGTTATTTGTGATTGTCACAATTCTTGTCTCTGTACTGTTTCAAGTGAATGTGATTTTGTTGTGTGCAGTGCAATACCAAATGAAGCTCCCCCTTTTCTCATATTTGAATGGTTGTTCCAGGATTACTTTACTGGTTCCTACTTCCTAGTTAGCTGCAGCCTGCAGCCTGCAGCCTGCAGGTGATCAGTTAAATATAGAAAACGACTCCAACTAACACTTCTACAACATGAAATTATAATTATTCACAAGTAATATTTTATAATAAATCTCCATTCACATGTAAATAAATAAAATAATATAAAAATTGGGATACAATAAACATTCATGATACTTTTTAAATGGTAATTTTGCTACCTCAATAATCAGTAAATATATAATTTTCATCATTCAACATTGACAATTAACAGGCAATCCAAACCATAAATATGAACATTTATTAACAGCAAATTTTTAAACTTTAACTTATAACTTTAACTATTGATCCGCAATTATTATGCAATAACATGTCATCAAAATAATGTTTTGTAAAATGAACATGTAAATAAGATCATTGAACATGCAACGACAATCAATAAATATGAAACCTTCCATAATATTGAATTTCTGACCATTAAAATACAATTTTGACCATTGATCTGTAATTATTATTAATGCTTTGTAAAATGAACTTGCAACCACAACCAATTAATATGAAACATTCTAGAACGTTGACTTTTTTTTTTAATCGTGGGAAACCCCACCGCCAAACCACCCCTTCCGGGCTTAAGCGGAGCATGTAAAACCTACGGCTGTCTTAGGCCTCGAAGGTCAGATCATGAGCCCTACACCACCAAGTCACACCCCTTGTGCACTAGAACATTGAATTTCTAACAATTAATATGTAATTTTGACCGTTACTATGTAATTATTGAGTAAAAAATATGTAATCTTTTAATACTTTGTAAATCAAACAACTATGAACATTGAACATGCAATTTTAACCATAAATACTCACAATCAATAAATATGACACATTAACTTTGACTATTAATATATAATTATTGAATAATAATAAACAATCCTTTAATGTTTTGTAAATTGAACATGCAACTTTAATCTTTAAACATGAATCCATAACTAATAAATATACAATATTTCATAATATGAAACTTTTAACCGTTAATATGTAATTTTGACCATTGATATGTAATTATTGAGTAATAAAATACAACTAAAATAACCCCTTAAATTTGAAACCAATTTTTAATAATTTTATTATTAATTTTATTATTTAAAATATTGTTTTTTATTCTTTTATTCTTTTAAGAGAACCGGTTACAAAACCGCTCTCTTACTCTCTCTTTTTTTTTAAAATAGTATAAGATTACTCGACAGCCAAGCAATTAACTTCACAAAGGCCACTGCACTGTATCCCTTATATGTGATACAGGGGTACGCTAGCAATGGGCTAGGTATTAATATTCTAATTTAGAAAATGAAATTAATTACTTTCATTAAAGTCGGGTAGGGATGATAAAGATCTCCAAAGGAATGAGATTCGCAGGGATCCTCCCCAATTGAAGAAGGAATACAAGATGAAAAATTGAAAAATTTAAAGTTGGAGATGGAAAGAGAAAATTTAATAACCATTTCTTAATCGACGAAGAGACCATGATTATGTAAAATATTCATTCCCGCCCCATTATCTATTTAAGTTTTTATTTTTTTGATAAATATGTTCATATTTCTATTTTTTATTTTATATAGATGTAAATAAAAAAAATATATCAATATTTATAAAAAAAAAAAAAAAAATTATAAATAGTATAAAGGTTTAAATGAAATAATTATATATATATATATATTGACGGGTGATTTTCGTCCCATGAGGAGTTTCGAGAAAACCCTCCCGAGACAATCCCCCTTGAACCTTGAATTTGTTTGGTTATGGGAGACCAAAAGCAATCCTAGCAGAAGGCAAAATAAACACACAGATCGATAAGAGGGTTTTAATGTGGTTCGGCGGAGCAAGTCCAGCCTACTTCCACGGGCACAAAGTGAGATGCTTTTATTGCCAAATCAAGCTCGGCCAACCTGTTTAGGGGCGGGTCTGAAGGAAACCGAGCTGTTCGTTTGTGGTGTTTTTACAAGTATTGCTCATTCTTTCGTTACAAGATTTGCTCTCTATTTCACCATCCACTACGAATGAATCTAACTTCTCTTTATATACTCAGAGAATTACAATACTATTTCCATGCTTCCATGACGTCACCCACGTGGATCTCCGGCTGACTGATGGGCTCTCTGCCCCGAGACTGTATTCACCGAAAGCAAACCTGTCATCTGACGGCTTGTCACATCACCCTGCTTTCTCCAATGCCACACGCAACAATAATGGTGCCAGCCTGGAAAGAGCTCCCAAATAGTGGTGTATGCTAGAAGGAAAAGTCCAAACTACCTCGTTCACATATCAGTCGTCCAGAGATCGGCCAGAAGATATGCTGAACTACCCAAACAACTCCCGACCCGACCAAACGTATCTGAGCTCATTATCCCGATCCATGAAGAAAGATAGAGCTGAAGCGAGCTATAGGGCTACAGTGGTCGATTTCGGCTCTAACGTTGTCGGTCTCCGAGATTCGCATCACACTGTGTCCTCTGGTCTGCCAGATCCAGGAATCTGGGTCCAGATTCTCTTCCTAGCTGAGGAACAAGCCGAACCTCCTGAACATCTGATCTTCCAAAATGGGAAAACTCATCCATATCCTTACCGAACTGTTCAAATACTTTAGTAATAAAAATCACCATCAATATATGTCCATATCCTTACCGAACTGTTCAAATACTTTAGTAATAAAAATCACCATCAATATATGTCCCCCAGTTCTCGGTTCCAATGAGTGTACGAGTTGGTGCCGGGAACTACAAAATCAAGTGTGGCATCAATCGGTGGTCGGTCCCAGTAATAAAATAGGAAACTACCCTATATGACACAGACGTTGACGACGCTGTTCTAGGCTCGCGGCCTAGTTGGGAGTACAGAATAGCCCGCGGGGGAACTAAATCGGAGAAATAACATGGAGTCGCCACCCGGTGTGAACCGGGAAAATGTGATTTAAGGCCGCACTCACCCCTCGCAAGGAAATACCTCAAACCGTTGGGTTCGTAATGGTCCCTTACTTTTGCCACTTGTAATGATATGATTTATGCAATGAATTAACCGAATCTATGCAACATTATGCTCAAGGGTAACTTAAATCTATTTTGCATTCATCAAAATAAATCATTTATCTAAGTTTGCATGCTTAGAAAGTAAGTCATTATAACGGCAAACATACAATTTCATATGCATATTATATTCATGGATATGGAAACGCAAGTAAATAACAATTACACAAGCATACATAAAAGTAAAACGGAATAACAACAAACACATAATTTCATAAACACATTGAACTTACGCATACGGGAACACAAGTAAATAACAATTACACAAGCATGCATAAAAGCAAAACGGAATAACGGAAAACATATAATTTCATAAACACATTGTTCTTACGCATACGGAAACATAAGTAAATAACAATTACACAAGCATGCATAATGAAGAGAAGCAATTAGATGCAAAATACAAAGAGATGATTAAAGAGGAAATTATACATTGAAATAAATGTGCAATGATACGATACAGAAACGCAAATAACAGAATAATAAATGGCGCGGTAAATATTGCGGTAAAGGTAGCCTTTTAGGCTTTTCTTCCCTCAAATACAGAACCTTTAGACCAACGTAATAAGCCCATGCGTGGTACGTTATGATGCATGATTAAACAAGGATATGGCATACAGCAAGCAAATAACAGAATAATAAAAGGCGCGGTAAAACGTCGTGGCAAAGGTAGCCCTTGGGCTTTTGATTCCTCGAAATAGATTACCATTAATCCAACTTGTTAAGCCCATGCACATGACATTACAATGCATAGAAAATAAAGACAAAAATAATATAGGACTTCGTACACTCGATTGAACATATCTCACATTCAATTAAACATATTTCGTCTGGCGCGGTAAAACGTCGTGTCGTGGCAAGGTGACCTTTAGGCTTTTTATCCTCGAAATGGAGGACCTTTAATCCAACTTGATTTGCCCATGCGCACTATCATCAATACATAAACGAATAACATGCACAAAGTAAAATGGCAGAATAATAAAAGGCACGGCAAAGTATTATTATAAAGGTAGTCTTTTAGACTTTCTTCTCTCAAATAGAGAACCTTTAAACCAACATACTAAGCCCATGCGCATCACATCACAATGCATATAAAATAAATAAGACAAGGATATGGGACTTCGCATGCCTGATTAAACGTATCT
Organism: Zanthoxylum bungeanum; assembly: GCA_019454045.1. Classification (NCBI taxonomy): domain Eukaryota; kingdom Viridiplantae; phylum Streptophyta; class Magnoliopsida; order Sapindales; family Rutaceae; genus Zanthoxylum; species Zanthoxylum bungeanum. The sequence goes on along the minus strand of SKCR01011877.1, from coordinate 16,101 downwards.
CGCATTCAATCGAACATACTTCGTCCGGTGCGGCAAAGTACTTTCGTAAAGGTAGTCTTTTAGACTTTTCTTCTCTCAAATAGAGGACCTTTAGACCAACATACTAAGCCCATGCGCACTATATCATCATTACACTAGCAAATAACATACGGAAATTAAATGGCGGAATATAAAATACGGATAATAAATACACAAGATAAAATAAAGTAAAATATGCGTCGTTTACTCAAGTGGTACGTGGAGTTGTCTCCCAAATATAGACTGCACTACCGTCCATTCGGATTCGGCTACGAAATTTACGTCTGGGTTTTCATCCTATATACCACGAGAGACGACACATTTTCCATTCTTACAAGGGCCACAACACACATTAACCAATGACTCTCATGCGAAGAAAATTCAATAAATAATTAAAATATGAATAAAAATAAATAAGAAAGGTGCCCTCAGGTCTAACCTTTTATGTCGACTCTCGGACGTGCGTTACACGGTGGTCGGAAGGGGTAAAACTCCGCAACTCTTCCAGTTTACTGATTTTCCATTTTCCTTCGTCGCTTTACTGTTTTGGGGCGTTGTTTCTTCTGTTTTACTGCTGTTTTGCTACTATTTTTTAAGGGTTCTAAAGTACAGTTTTTGGCTACTGTTTTGGCAGTTTCTAAGGGTCTTGGGGCTGCTGTTTTGTGCGGTTATTTAAGGGTTTTAAAGTACAGTTTTTGTTCACTATTTTCGGTGATTTTGGCTACTATTTTGGGATATTTGGGCTGTTGTTTTAAGGTATTTGGGCTGCTGTTTCTTCGGTCACTGCAGTGCAGTTTCGGGGACTATTTTTGGTGGTTATAGGGTGTAAAAACAATGCAGTTTTTCGGTGGTTATAAGGCAGTTTTGGGGGTGCTGTTTCGATGATATTAAGAGCTGTATGGGGCTGCTGTTTCGGTGATGTTAGGGGCTGTATGGGGCTGCTGTTTCGGTGGTGGTTAGGGGCTGTATGGGAGCAGTTTTGGTCACGGCAATGGGGCTGTTTGTGGACTGTTTTGTTACGCCAATGGGGGCTGTTTTGGTTTATGATTTTCGGTGAATGAGGGGTTATTTCAAGGGTGATTTCGGTGAAGGCTTACTGTTTTAGTGGTGTGATTTTCGGTAATGGAGGGTGTTTAGGGGGATGTGTGTTCGGTTCTTGTAGAGAGATGAGGAGAAGAGAAATATTTTTGTACTTGTTCTTGTGTTATGTGTGAATGGACTATGAGGGGGCAAGGGTTGGATTTGTGTTTCTTTTATAGGCAAAGGCTAGGGTTAATCTTGTTTGAAAAGGAATAAGATTTGTTGTATTAAGAGATGTCATTTAATTAATGTCACACAAGGAAAGTATCTAGTTAATTAGGGACATGATTTGGCTAGATTAGGAACATTGTATATTTGATTTATTTTAATTAGGTATTTAATTATTTAGATTTTATTTGATTTATTTTAATTTTCCATGTGTTTAAATATGTATTTTATTATTTTTGGATGTGTCTTATGGGCTTTAGGCGTGTGTGGACTTATTTGAGCGTGTGGTTGGCTTTTGGGCCAAGGTTAAATCGTTTGCGGGGGTTTTGGGCTAAAGGTGTTTTAAAACAGAAATCCAACTAGCGAACCCGAGGCTAAGCAAACGAATAAAATCCAACAAAATATTGATTTCTGACTTTTCCCCTTCCGACATCTGTTTCTCGCGACTTCCGCGACTTAAAAGGTAGTGCCTCTAAATGAGACTCATCATAGGGACTTACATGCAAAAATACAGTGCCTGCAGTCGCCCCCACTTTGATGGGACTTGTGCAGTGTGTGACAATGACAATCCTATCAAAGTTTATGCAATGTATTTTTACTTACCTGGCTCGCCAGCTGTCACTTGACTTGCTTGTTGCTTCGAGCTGAATTGATCCGGAGTAAGGTGCTTCGACCCTAAGGTTCATCCCTGCAAGACACTGCGATCTCTAGGAATCACTACCGACTGAACTGATGAGAGTTGGTCCATTTCCGAACCTGTACTGTATTGAGATTGTGGTCCATTGTCGATTCATGCTCCATTTCCGAAGTGTCATTTTCGGCATGCTAAGCCTCATTTCCAAGGCGTCGCTGATGTGATGACCATCTATTTTCGAAATGTGCTCCATTTTCGGCGAGTGATAGTGGCCCATTTCCCAACCATGCTCCATTTTCAGAGTGCCATTTTCGACGAGTGATAGTAGTCCATTTTCGAACCATGCTCCATTTTCAGAGTGTCATTTTCAGCGAGTGATAGTAGTCCATTTTCGAACCGTGCTCCATTTTCGGAGTGCCATTTTCGGCGAGTGATAGTAGTTCATTTTCGAAGTGCCATTTTCGGCGAGTGATAGTAGTCCATTTTCGAACCGTGCTCTATTTTCGGAGTGCCATTTTCGGTGAGTGATGATGATGGTCTATTTCCAAACCATGCTCCATGTTTGGAGTGCCATGTCCGGCAAAACTGATACTGATGCTAATATAGGCCTCGCCCCCAGAGTGCCATACCCGGTAAGACTTATACTGATGCTAATATGGGCCTCGCCCCCAGAGTGCCATACCCGGCAAGACTGATACTAATGCTAATATGGGCCTCGCCCCCAGAGTGCCATACCCGGCAAGACTGATACTAGTGATATGATGGTTCATTTTAACATATTACACTGCCTCTCACGAGATAATCCTGATAGCTAAACATATTTTCGTCCTCAAAGAATGCTTCGTGTCAAAACCAGGAACCTTCAAAGTACTTGATACACTCAATTCCGATCGTCTGAATAGATGATCTGAACTAGACTCCTAGTGTGTGTGTGCCAAGGCTCTTTCGCAGCTTAATCCTTAAGTAGGCCAATTCGATGATTTCATCTCGGAGAATCGGATCAGTGGGTCTAACCAATTTAGATGTCTTGATCACACTCTATGATTACTTCGTCATACTCAACATGATATGGTCATCTTCTCTATTTTTCTTTGTCTCTTTCTCTTTATTCTTTTCCATTCTTTTTTCTTTTCTTTTTTCTTTCTCTTTTTTTTCCTTGGACACACCTACCCTTTAAGGTAGCATTTCTCCTCATGGTGGTCCTAATACTCGCCCATGGGTAGCTTCACGCTTATCGGTTATAGGCGGTCTATTTTTTCTTTTCTTTTCATTGCAAAGACTTTCTTTGTTTCCAACCATATCATATATCGTAGCATAAGTAAACCAGGGTGGACATCCAGGCAAACGGTCATTCACTGATCCATCATCTCTTCAACTAGTCATCTTGTCAACCACGCAGGCTTTCACTGTTGAGATCCCGTAATCAAGTGCTCGTGAGTCTAGCTGAGATCAATCCATTCAGAGTACCGGACGAGAGCATGTCTCGCATTTATCGTTTCTAAGGTTTCTCCCTACATCAAACAATATCATCACCGGACATATGCTTAACCATCAAAGACTTCTCTCTCTTTTTTCATCTCTTTTTTTTTTTTTTTCTCCTCGAAATTCTTCCTTTCAACTGCTGATAATATGGGCTTCGCCCCTTGAGGTCCATTCTCGAAACTTATACTGATATAGGCCTCAACCCTAATATCCCTCCCTGAAACTGATTCTGATTCATTCCTGAAACTGATACTGATTCATTCTTGAAAATGATACTTATGCTGTTACTGTTTGGCTTGCCTTCGCCGCTTTCTCTTTTTCTTTTTCGAAACCTGTGAATACAAAACAAACACAAAAAGAATGCAAAATACGTTACGTGTTTGCATGCATGCATGAATGAATTTTTCTATTTCGTTGGGTTAGGTCTTATGCCAATTCCTTTGGTGACTGCTCGGTCTTCTCTTCCTCAGGAAAATTACTGCCTTTAATTTATCCACTTTGATCGGCCCGGTGAACTCATTCCCTTTTAAGTCTGACAGTCTCACTGCCCCATTTCCCAATTTCTGAATGGTTGTCCTGTCTTTTATGCTTGCTTTTTCTGAGGATTTCCCGGGTTCTAAATATTGCTGAGTATCATAGTACCAGGGTTGAATGCCTTTGTCAAATATACTCATGGTTCAGGTTGAAAGGAAGAGACTCAGGCAAGTAAACGAAATGAACGTCTTTATTATCATTAAGAAAAGGTTCGAACAAGCAGACAAAGTCAATGTCTATATTAAAAATACAGGATCAAATAAACTAGGAGGAACAGCTTCATCATTCGCAGTATTGTCTTCTTTCTTGGCTTATGGTTCTCCACTGTTGTCATTTCATATCCCCATGAAAGAAGCTGAGTGGTTGAGAGCGTGGAGGACGAAGCTTTCAGGTAGGCTGGAGTTGATCATATAGGTGGGTGGTGGAACAGAGTGGTAATTAGGTAAAGGATTTATGTGTGTGCTGGGTTGTTCTCTTTCTGTGTCGGGTATTTTATGGGAGTCAATGAGGTTTTGGTATCTCATGCCTAAGGCGGGTGCAACTATCAGTTTCGTGACCTCTTCTCCGATGGAAGTGACAATACAGGCTTAGGTCCAGGTTGGGTGGCACGGGGTTTGGAATTGGTTTAGGCTCTAAGGGTTCAAAAAGTCCTTGCGCCTTCAGCTTTTCGAACACCTTTGAAATAGGCTTACCGAGGTTAGAAAATCATCTGTTTTTAATGGCAGTGACCTCAGCAGTAGCGGACATAGTCCTTGAAGGTCCCCCAATAATCCTTCTATTTTGGCCATAGAACTTTCTATTTTCAGCCTCTTCCTCCTCAATATCTAGAATTGTCTCTCTCAACTGTCGGAAATCAGCAATCATCGAAGTCATCCTCCTCAGCTTACCATAAATAGAGGGCTTGGTACCCTTAATGATCATTTTGATCTGTTCATTCTCTGAGGGCCGAGTCTGCATCTTCAGAAGCTGGCTTCTCCAGCGATCTACATACTCTTTGAAGTTCTCCTCTGGTTTCTGCTTGGTATTCTCCAAGTCACGAAGCGACAAGTCGATCTCCAGATCTGTAACATACTATTTTAGGGACATGATATGGCTAGATTAGGAATATTATATATTTGATTTATTTTAATTAGGTATGTAATTATTTAGATTTTATTTGATTTATTTTAATTTCCCCATGTGTTAAATATGTGTTTTATTATTTTTAGATGTGTCTTATGGGCTTTGGGCGTGTGTGGGCTTATTTGGGCGTGTGGTTGCCTTTGGGCCAAGATTAAATAGTTTGCGAGGTTTTGGGCTAAAGGTGTTTAAAACAGAAATCCAACTAGCGAACCCGAGACTAAGCAAACGAATAAAATCCAACAAAATATTGATTTCTGACTTTTCCCCTTCCGATATCCACTTCCCGCGACTTCCGCGACTTAAAAGGTAGTGCCTCCAAATGAGAGTGATCATAGGGACTTACATGTAAAAATGCAGTGCCTACATACCCTGGCCTTCAATCAGGTCGTCCTTGGTCATCTTCATGTACTCGGTCACTAAAGATTCTGATGTCTTTTCAAATGACTCTCCAACTTGAAGCAAATGTCCCTTTTACCCTTGGGTAACCATCCCTCGAGAACCGTAAACCATCCTATCTTCTTAAATACCTATCAAATCACTTCGAGGGTTTAACCCGATCGTGACACTTGTTGAGCATCAGTGGCTTCCCCGCCAAAAACCAAAGCAATCACCGTCCAAGAAGAAACAGTTGCCCATGTGCGGGCTGATGAGTGTGGGTGACCCTAAGGGGGGCCCTATGTAACAAACTAATATGTTTTCTTATGTAATAACAATGCACAATCTCTTCCTTGTTATATATTCTGAATGCTTCACTTTCTGCTTCCCATACTTGGCATAATTTGTTGGGAAGCGGCCGCGAGTACGCAGCGGAAAATTAAAATTATTATGCCATTTTTCCTTTGCCCAATACCCTTTTTTTTTAATTATTCTACAAGCCTAGGCATGTTACTATATATTTTAAGCATAAAACTCATAAAACATGCAAAGAACATAAACATAAACATGTTAACTATCATAAGAACTCTAATTAAAATAAAAGAAAAAAAAAAAGACTTACTTGAACCGAAGACTCCTCCAGTCTTCCCTCCAATCTACAAGATTTTCTCGAACTCAGCAAGCTCTTCCACGTTCCAAAGAGCCACCCAAGTGTGTGGCCTCCAAAGATGCACACACCAAAGCCAAAATTCAACGGCAAGACTACGCCTTCGAGTGCACGGGTATTTACCCTTGGTGCTAGCCTAGGCAAATACCTCAAACTTTTAACTCGAGGTTCCTCTAGTCAATTAGACTTAAGGATCCTAAAAATCAGTGGCTTACTCTTAAACTTTAGAGTTGTCTCACTTATATAAACCCAAGATATGAAAGTTTTGGTGTGTAAATTTGTGAAGAATTCTTTGGGTTTATATAGTGCTCCAAAGACAACAAAATTAATTAAGAATCTGATGTGGGATAAAAGCTAATTTAATCTTAGCCATTGGATCTTAATTTAGTGGTTTAATGAGATTATAAACTCTAATAAGAGTTTGGGCCGAATTGGAATTCAAACAAATAATAAGTTTTTTTACTATTCATAGAATATAATTTTTTTAATTCCAATTCCAAAGTGTCCTTATCGTCATTCACCAATCCCCAAGCCACTATGGACCTCATAAATGATTTGTTCAATAATTAACACATTGAACCATTTATGAACAATTCCAACAGCAATCATATATGTTGTTATATTTGTATTGTGCACTGTTAACAATTGATTTCGAGTTTGTTGTGTGTGACCTTTTGGGTTCCCCTCAAGTTGGACAAGAAATGAATCGTGATAATTAATCGAACATAAATTATCCTCTGATCAGATGGTCGTTCGATTTCAATGACCAAGGTTGACATCTAGCAACATGCCAAGGCCCCCAAATGAGAAGGAAATATATATATACTCATTGCGATTTACATATGATATGGTTCTTCACCTCACTGTATCCCCACCTATTGACCTAGGGTATGGAAAGTGTCTACCTATGGTCAAAGGTATGATATTATAGTGTCATGAATCGTGCTAACACAAGAATCTCAGATGATTCTTCCTCTGTGGCCATAGTCTCAAGCACTAATCACACATATCAACCCGCGAACTGGAATACTACTCTTATAAGAAAATATTATCCGAGAGAGTGGAGATTCTCTATTGTATCTTTACAAACTTCATGTGTTTCAACAAACGACCCAATCATACCCTTATGACCGGATCTTTTGAACCGAGAAATGAGAATGTCAAATTTATTTAATCCACACATATGATTGTAAAGACCTCAAGTCTAAGGACTAGTCAAATAATCGATACATGAAAGTTCTCACAGACACATGAGATAACACTCCATATAAAAACTTTCGACGGTCAGTTCGATGGACACGAGCAACTCATGCATCCATGGGATACACCAAGCGGACGGATCTTCGCTAGTAGCTTATGAGATCAGCTACCTCACTTAAGGGCGGATCATATCATCATGCTAGTCTCTCCACTTTGTGAATGCCCAGATTATTCACAAAAATATAACTAGGAATATTTAAGAGTAATGATTCTCATAAGGCGTGAAGCCATCGTCTTATTACTCCAAGGGCTTTATTATAGTGTTGATGATTCATATAAGTTATGTAAGACACGTATAATAAATATTTTCATTTTATTAATTAATGAAAATATTACAATACATGTACATATAGCTCATCCACAAATTGGATATAAGGCATATCCCTAACAATCTCTCACTTTCATTATAGCCAACTAGTATGAATCTGGACACCATACTCTCGGGTGTGCCTATCATGCTTTTGTTGAGTCAGCCCTTTAGTCCGAGAATCTGCAAGATTATCTTCTGTGGGTATTTTCTCTATAATAACTTCTTTTCTCTCAACAATCTCCCTGATGAGATGAAATCACCTGAGTACATGCTTAAATTTCTGGTGGGACCTTGGTTCCTTTGATTGAGCTATGGCGCCCGTTTGTCACAGTACATCGTGACACCATTCTTTATCGCGGGAAGCACTTCCAGCTCCGTGATGAACTTCGTTATCCAGACTGCTTCTTGAGCTGCTCAGATGCTGTAATATACTCGGATTCAGTGGTGGAGTCTGTTGTAGTTGACTGCTTTAAGAGCTTTTCCAACTTACAGCACCGCCATTTAAAGTAAACAGATATCCTGTTTGCGATCTACCGTCATCCCTATCGATCTGAAAGCTCGCATCACAGTAACCAATGACTTTCATCTCAGAACAATCTTCGTATGTCAAAACACATCCTTAGTTCTTCTCAGATACTTGAGGATTATTTTGACAGCTGCCCAGTGTTGCTCACCAGGATTTTCCTGATACCTACTCGTTATGCTAAGAGCATAAGAGACATCAGGTCTTGTACATACATGGCGTACATGATCGATCATAGTGCTGAAGCATAAGGGATCCTACTCATACGCTCTTTATCTGAAGGAGTATGTGGACATTGCTCTTAGATAATTTGATTCCATAACAAGTAGGTAAATTACCTCTTTTGGAATCTTCCATTTTGAATCTTTTCAAAACTTTATCTATGTACGTAGATTGAGAAAGTCCTAATAACCTCTTAGATTTATTACGGTGGATCTTAATACCGAGGATGTAGGCCGTTTCTCCCAAATCTTTCATGGAGAAATTCTGAGATAACCATTGCTTGGTGGCTTGCATCATGGGAATATCATTCATGATGATTAATATGTCATCGACATATAATACAAGAAACACAATAGCACTCCCACTACTTTTCCTGTAAACACAAGGCTCGTCTACATATTTTGATGAAGTCAAATTCTTTGATTGTCTCATCAAATCGTATATTCCAACTTCTGGAGGCTTGCTTGAGTCCACAAATGGATCATTTAAGCTTGCATACTTTATTATGATCATCCTTAGATACAAACCCATCAGGTTGTGTCATATAGACTTCCTCTATGGGGTTCCTATTAAGGAAAGTTTCTTTGACATCTATTTACAAATCTTATAATCAAAGTGTGCAGCTAGTGCCAGTAAAATTCGAATGGATTTTATCATTGCAACAGGCGAAGGTTTCATCATAGTCAATTCCTTGGATTTTCTATAACCTTTCGCCACCAACCTAGCCTTATAGGTTTGGATGTTTCCTTTGCATCAGTTTTGCGCTTGTAAATTTACTTGCAGCTTATGGGTTTTATCCCTTCAGATGCATCTACCAAGTCCCAAACTTGATTCTGATACATAGAGTCTATTTCGGATTTCATGGCCTCAAGCCACTTGACTGAATCAATGTCACGCATTGCTTCGTCATAACTGGTGGGATCGTCATTATCAATGACCTGATCATGTTCCTCATCAATATGGAAACCATATCTTTCAAGCTCATGTCTTTCCCTACCAGACCTTCTGAGTTCATAACCTTGTGGTTGTTCCGTCGCTGCCCTTTTGAGGGGCCTGGGGTTTAGTTCTATGTTAGTTTGTTCTTCTCGTACCTCATTGAGGTCAAGTCTACTCCCACTATATTTCTTGAGAAGGAATTCATTCTCTAGAAATTTAGCATTTCGTGAGACAAATGTTATTTGTTCATTTGGGACGTAGAACACGTATGCTCTTGAGTTCAAGACATATCTACAAACTTACATTTAACTGCCCTATCATCCAATTTGTTAGTTTGTGTGAGCTTGGCATATGCGCCACATCCCAAACTCTTAGATAACTAAGATTATGACGTTTCCCAGATCATAACTCATATGGTGTTTGACTAACAGTCTTGGAAGGAACTTGGTTTAGTAGTAGTGTTACAGTTTCTAAAGCAATACCCCAAAATGAAAGAGGTAGATCTGTGTTGACATCATTGATTGGACCATATCTAATAATGTCTGATTTCTCCTTTCGGAGACCCCATTATGTTGTAGAGTTCCTGGAGGAGTCCACTGGGAAACAATACTATTTTCTCTCAAGTAATCTTGAAATTCGTTACTTAAGTATTCGCACCTCGGTCAGACCTTAGTGACTTAATACTTTTATTAAGCTGTTTTCTACTTCAGCCTTGAAGTCTTTGAATTTCTCAAAGGCTTCATATTTGTACCGCATAAGGTACACATACCCATATCGTGAATGATCATCGATAAAGGTAATGAAGTATGAGAATCCACCTCTAGCGGTGACTGATATTGGTCCGCATACACCAGAGTGTATGAGTTCTAATGTCTCCGCTGCACGTTGTCCTTTACCTTTGAAGGGTAATTTGGTAATTTTACCAAGTAAAAAAAACTCACAAGTTCCATAAGGTTTATATTTGAAGGGTTTGAAATACTCATCCTTATGTAGCTTAGTTAATCATGTTTCATTGATATGACCTAAGTGACTGTGCCATAGAAGTTATTCATTGAGATTATTCGATTTAACATTGTATATATTAGAGGTTGAACATTCTTTGTTAGCTTGTAAGACATAGATACCATTATTCAAAATATCATCTTCATATTTTATTTCATTGAAATAAATAGAACATTCATTACAACTTATTAGGCATGAAAAGCCTTTATTAGATAAAGAAGAAATTGAAATGACGTTCTTTACTAGAGAATGTACATAGACACAATCTTTTAAGTCTAAAACTAAACCATTCAACAAAACTAATGAATAAGTCCTCACGCACAATGCAACCAGTTTTGCTCTATTATCCATGCGTAAGTCAACCTCCCCATGACCGAGTCTCCTACTGTTTCTCAGGCCCTGTACATTGTTACACAAGTGAGTCCCACAACCGGTGTCAAGCACCCAAGTAGAAAGTTCAGAGTTTTGAGAATATAGGTCAATCATAGCAACATACCTGAAGCATTGGGCATCTTGGCCTCTTGGGCTTCCATAGCTTCCTTGGCTTTCAAGGATCTGCAGTTTTTCTTCCAATGACCCTTCTTTCCACAAAATAAACATTTCCCTTTTCCTTTTTTCTTCTTCACCTTACCATTGGGCTTTAGGTGATCTGGAGCCTTGGTCTTGCCTTATTTTTCTTTGGGCCTCGTGGCTTCAGGTCCGTACCTGTAAGCATGACGAAGGTTTAAGTTCGGTTTCAAGTCCTTCTCTGGTTGCTTTATCAGATTATGCAATTCTGCTAAAGTAGCTTCTTTATCAGACAGATGAAACTGCATAATAAAGTTAGAGAATTTTTTTGGTAAGGACTGAAGAATTAGATCGTGACCTATCTCATGATCCATGATGAACCCGAGGTTGGCCAATTTTTCAATGTGGCCAATCATCTTAAGCACATGTCCACTAATAGATCATTCATTATACCTTGTTTGGAATAAGGCACATAACACTTGGAATCTCACGGTATGAACGGAAGTTGCATACAACTCCTTCAAATGAAAGATGATGGTTTGAGCATCCATATCTTCGTGAGCTTTCTGAAGTTCGTCTGACTTAGAGCCAAGCGTTATGCAAACTGCTTGCTCAACATCATCGACGTGTTTCTTCTAAGCATCAAATATATCTTGGTCAGTATCTTCTGCGGGTTCAGGGGGAAATGGTCTTTCAAGAACATAGAAAATCTTTTCTTGTCATAAGACAATTTTAAGGTTTCTAAACCAGTCATTGTAGTTGTCCCATTTGAGCTTATGCTCATCAAGGATGGAACGAAGTGATACTCTGTTTACCATTTGAATGTTTGTGAAATATTTTAACCCACTTGTTAAGAAAATGTAAAATTAGGAATATGTTTTCATTAATGTTTCATAATAACATTGGCTTTTAATATTATGAAGTTGCTCCACTCAATTTTTTAAAATTTTAAGCAAATCGCATCAACCCAATATGATGGATTTCTTGTGGGCAAGGATCCCATTATCATCATTTCATAACTCCGACTAGGGCCGGTCGTTATAAAATATGATAATTAGGTAGGTTCCCAACCAATTTATGATATAAATCACAATTCTTGATCATTGGGTTGGGCAATCAAACATGCCATAGCTTATGCTAGTCCTTGTGGACACCCAATCTTTGCCACTAAGTTATAAGACCACGCCTAAGGGTCATTGCGTCTTATGACTCAGAAAATCAAACCATTGTCAATAGTACGATTTAGGGATAAATTGATATTGGTCAGTCTGGTAAAGCCTAGTCCTGCCAATACGGTTTAAGCCATTTGGGTCTATACTTTACAATGGGAGGAAATTTTAGACTTAAATTATTATTGAGGATTTTAGCAAGTTTAAGTGAATAACTGTCAAATGGATTCCTCCATTGAAAATTCCTCAGAGGGAGGGTGGAGCGAACTCTCTTAAATACCCTTACCTCTTAGGCTCTTATTGCCTTGGTGACAGGAATAAACAATAGATCCTCCAAATTAGTCCAACATTTAAATGGCTTTAAATGAGCTTTGAGTAAATGATTATCTAGATGTCTTCACAGCTTTTCCTTTTGGCTATAAAAAGGTAGTGAGTGAAGGAAGACACCAAATCATTATCTAACTCTAGTAATACATTTGGTTAAATTAACTTTAGTTTGGAAAGTTTTATTAACCTCTTGGTCCCAACCCCTTGTATCTTTTATAATGTCTTTTATTATAAACAAGTGATTTATATTTATTAGACTTAAAGGTAATAAATCTCTAAGTTCATCACGGAATAATTACTTAGCTAAGGATAAGCAATACACTCTCTATTTCTTAGAAAGTCTCTAGATGTTTGCACCCTAAAATAATCATGTCAATTCTAATCATACATAGAATCATCAACATATGAGTTTTAATATGTTGGAATTATTTTAGGCATTAAATAACTTTGATTAATATTTAATTATGATATTGCATTTTATTTTATTCAAAAAATTTACTATTCATTTTTCTGCAGCCGGTGAACTTTAAATGCAGTTTCACAATTCAAATATTAACCAAATCATGCAAATCTTGTGTCTAAAGTTAAGTTCAGGATGTTAGCTTTCCAACGAGCTTTTACACACCCAATTTCAAGTTCAAATGAGAGGGAACTAATAAAAATAAAAACGGCGCACTGATACCATTGTTGGGAAGCGGCCACGAGTGCGCAGCGGAAAATTAAAATTATTATGCCGCTTTCCCTTTACCCAAGACTCATTTGTTTTGATTATTCTACAAGCCTAGGCATGTTACTATATATTCTAAGCATAAAACTCATAAAACATGCAAAGAACATAAACCTAAACATGCTAACTATCATAAGAATTCTAATTAAAATAAAGAAAGAAAAAGACTCACTTGAACCGAAGACTCATATAGTCCTCCCTCTAATCTACAAGCTTTTCTCGAACTCAGCAAGCTTTCCACGTTCCAAAGCCACCCAAGTGTGTGGCCTCCAAAGATCACACACCAAATCCAAAACTCAATGGCAAGACTACGCCTCGAGTGCATGGGTATTTTGCTCTTGGTGCTAGCCTAGTCAAATACCTCAAAACTTTTAACTCGAGGTTCCTCTAGTCAATTAGTCTTAAAGATCCTCAAAATCAGTGGCTTACTCTTAAATTTAGAGTTTATCACTTATATAAACCAATATGAAAGGTTTTGGTGTGTAAATTTGTGAAGAATTCTTTGGGCTTATATAGTGCTCCAAAGACAACAAAATTAATTAAGAATCTGATGTGGGATAAAAGCTAATTTAATCTTAGCCATTGGATCTTAATTTAGTGGTTTAATGAGATTATAAAACCCTAATAAGAGTTTGGGCTGAATAGGAATTCAAAACAAATAACAAAAAAATTTACTATTCATGTGAATAATAATTTTTTTATTCCAATTTCCAAAGTGCCCCTATCGTCATTCACCAATCCCTAAGCCACTATGGAACCTCATAAATGATCTGTTCAATAATTAAACACATTGAACCATTTATGAACAATTTCTACAGTAATCATATATGCTGTTATATTTGTATTGTGCACTGTTAACCATTGATTTCGACTTTGTTGTGTGTGACCTTTTGGGTTCCCCTCAAGTTGGACATTGAAATGAATCGTGATAATTTAATCGAACATAAATTATCCTCTGATTAGATGGTCGTTCGATTTCAATGATCAAGGTTGACATCTAGCCACATTCCAAGACCCTCAAATGAGAAGGAAATATATATATACCCATTCTGTATGCGATTTACATATGATACGGTCATTCGCCTCACTGTATCCCCACCTATTGACTTAGGGTACGGAAGTGTCTACCCATATGGTCAAAGGTATGATGTTGATAGTGTCATGAATCGTGCTAACCCAAGAATCGCACATGATTCTTCCGTTGTGACCACAGTCTCAAGCACTGATCACACATATCAACCCGCGAACTGGAATACTACTCTTATAAGAAAATATTATCCGAGAGAGTGGAGATTCTCTGTTGTATCTTTACAAACTTCATGTGTTTCAACAAGTGACCCAATCATACCCTTATGACCGGATCTTTTGAACCGGGGAAGGAGAATGTCGAAGTTATTTGATCCACACATACGATTATAAAGACCTAAAGTCTAAGGACTAGTCATATAACCGATACATGAAAGTTCTCACAGACACATGGGATAAACACTCCATATGAAAACTTTCGGCGGTCAGTTCGACGGACACGAGCAACTCATGCATCCATGTGAAACACCAAGTGGACGGATCTCCGCTAGTAGCTTATGAGATTGGCTACCCCACTTAAGGGCGGATCATATCATCATGTTATGCTCTCCACTTTGTGAACGCCCAGATTATTCACAAAACTATGACTAGGAACATTTAAGAGTAATGATTCTCATAAGGCGTGGAATCCATCGTCTTATTACTCCAAGGGCTTTATTACAATGTTGATGATTCATATAAGTTATATAAGACACGTATAATAAAGATTGTCATTTTATTAAATAATGAAAATATTACAAATACATGTACATATAGCCCATCCACAAGTTGGGTATAGGGCATATCCCTAACAATATTATTGCCTTCATTTTACTAACTTGCTCTTCTGAGTCTAGATTGAGAAGAAATTCCGACCCCGATTAATTTGAATCCGACAGCGAGTGGAACGTTCTTTCCCCGAGCCAACAATAAAAGCACTCGGTGGGACACAACCCGACCCCGAGCTGAAGAAACACTTGGCTCTGGGGGAATTTTACCTTCTCAGACCAATAAAGATCCGGCCATGGGGAATGCTCCATCCCCATGCCGATCATATGTACTCAGTGGGACGTAACCCAACCCCGAGCTGAAGAAACACTTGGCTTTGGAGGGATCTTACCTCCATAGACTAATAAAGATCTAGCCATGGGGGAATGCTCTATCCCCATATCGATCATATGTACTCGGTGGGACATAGCCTGATCCCGAGCTGAAGAAACACTTGGCATCTGGAGGAATGTTACATCCCCAAACCAACAAAGATCCGGCCATAGGGGAATGCTCAATCCCCATGCCAATCATATGTACTCGGTGGGACGTAACTCGATCCCGAGCTTATGGAACAGCATAGCCTCGATGAAACGAATCCATCCCCGAGCTGGTGGAACAGAATAGCATCGGTGAAACGAATTCAGCCCCGAGCTAGTGGAACATAATGGCCTCGAAGGAATGAATTCAGCCCCGAGATGGTAGCATAAAATAGACTCGGTGGAATGGAATGAATCCAGCCCCGAGCTGGTGGAACATAATGGCCTCGGCGGAATGAATCCAGCCCCGAGCTGGTAGAACAGAATAGCCTCGACGGAACGAATCCAGCCCCGAACTGATAGAATAGAATAGCCTCGGAGGGACGAATCCAGCCCGACCTGGTGGAACATGAAGCCTCGGTAGAACGAATCCAACCCCGAGATGGTGGAATACACTGGCATCGGCGGAACGAATCCAGCCCCGAGTTGATGGAACATATGAGACTTAATCATGAGGGATAAATTTCAACATCTGAGGCTCCTCGGATCCTAGCGCAGGCATCCCCTTGCTGAGCATCAGCAAAAAATAAAAATAGGAAAAAACAAGATTAGCACAATGGAGGTGACTTAGCACATACTCCACACAGACCAAAAGTATAACAACTTAGGTGCCCCAAGACAGCGTCCTACCTGATGCCTCCCAAAACACATTCTGAACCTTACAAT
>SKCR01011876.1:0-35893 GCA_019454045.1 Zanthoxylum bungeanum | reverse complement strand
CATCGTGACATTAAGTCTTCGAATATTCTACTGACTGCAGATTTTGAACCACAGGTTTGTGATTGGGATCATGTTTTAATTTTCCCCTTTTTTGGTTTGTTGATTCAAGTGTTTTTGGTCTTGTTTTGTTTCCAGATATCTGATTTTGGATTGGCAAAATGGCTTCCATCTCAATGGACTCATCATTCAATTGCTCCAATTGAAGGCACATTTGGGTAATTTTAAAAAAACTTCTAAGAACCCAAAACTCTAAGAGTGTGTTTGGTTGGGGGGTTTTGGAGGGGAGAGGAGGGATTATTTTAAATTTTGTTTGTTTGGTTCAATTTTTTGAAGGGGAGGGGAGGGGAGCAAAATCCCTCCTAAGTCAATTTTAGCTCCCTCCAAAAATGGGGGGTTTTGGAGAGGAGAGAAAGTGATGAATTAAAATTTTAAATGTAATTACTAAATTATCCCTACTTATATTGTTTTACTTTTATTTATAACATGCTATAAGGATAAAATAGTAAATTAGTTTTAAAATCTCTTCCCAATCAAACGTATATTTAATTAAAAACCCTCATCTCCCCTCCTCTCATCTCCCCTCATTTGAACCAAACATATATTTAATTAAAATCTCTCCCCTCCATTTCCCTCACCTTCATTAAAATCCCTCCCCTCCCCTCCCCTCCCCTCCCCTTCGTTGAACTAAACAGACCCTAAATTTGATTCCAATAAAGAGAGTAATTCAGTTGCTGGAACCACATAGAAACGAGTAGGATTTTTATCCGCACTCAATCCAAAAATTAATTAAACGCGTTTTATAAATTTAGAAAAATGTCCTAATTTTTTTTTTATCATAATAGATCAATTTTT
This sequence comes from Zanthoxylum bungeanum, assembly GCA_019454045.1. Lineage (NCBI taxonomy): Eukaryota > Viridiplantae > Streptophyta > Magnoliopsida > Sapindales > Rutaceae > Zanthoxylum > Zanthoxylum bungeanum. The sequence goes on along the minus strand of SKCR01011876.1, from coordinate 35,041 downwards.
TAATTACGTCACTGTCGTTCAACTTAATTTTGATGTAGGCACTTGGCACCAGAGTACTTTATGCATGGAATTGTGGATGAGAAAACGGATGTGTTTGCATTTGGAGTCTTTTTACTCGAAATAATTTCAGGCAGGAAACCGGTTGATGGGTCTCATCAAAGCTTACACAGCTTGGTAATTGCAAATTCTTAATAAATTTTTCCATGCAACTTGTTTTTTAATTTTTTTTTATTTTGTAAAAATGTCGCCCATCAAATCACTTGGTTGATTGGGCAATTTCACGTTGGGTTGAGTGTCGACTCTCCCCAAATTCGATCCAAAATTAGAGACTTTAAATTTAGAAAATTTTAATTTTTCCTTTTAATGGTAGGAGTCCTATTTTAAGAACTTATTTACGATCTTATAAAATTCAATACAACTTAAGGCCGTCCTTAGTTGTTGAAATTCATGAGCCTAACTCAACCCAAAAACCAGCTTGAGAGATTAGAGTTGCTCAATGTTTATATTTTGAGTTTAATTGTTTATCTCAGCCGATGTGTGATATTTTTCCTCAACACTCCCCCTCACGTGCAAACCGGTCTTCTGCCTGGTTCATGTCACATGGACATTTAGTGTGGGCTCACCCCGTGCATGAGTGTGACTCTGATACCATGTTGAAATTCATGGATCTAACTCAACCCAAATGCCAGCTTAAGAGTTGAGGGTTGCCAAATGTTTATATTTTGAGTTTAATTATTTATCTCAGCCGATTTGTGATATTTTCCTCAACATTAGTTGATGTTACAAACCCATAAACACATCTCTTTTTAAAAAACCAACCGATAAGAGAGGAGTCCATGAGTTAATAAAACACCAGTCAATCCCATACTTAGACAACACGCTCTACAATCTCGACATCCACACGAACTAACTTGCTTTTACACTAATACATTTAATCGACAGTTGCTTCTAGAGTTAAGCAAAACAAGTAAGACTTTGTATGAGTTGATTAAGATTTCAATAATTAATTTGTTAAACTTGTGAATCAAGCAGGCTAAACCAATATTGAACAAAGGAGAAATAGAAAAGCTGGTAGATCCAAAGCTTCAAGGGGACTATGATGTTACCCAGTTTAATAGACTTGCATTTGCAGCATCTCTATGCATCAGGGCATCTCCTAGGTGGCGCCCTACCATAACTGAGGTAGGACATTACAGCTAAGCTGCTCCTATTCAATTGTCTGCATCTCATTCACCAACAATTCATTTTCATATGGTCGAATTAGCTTCTTTATGTCCATTTTGTTAATGACTAAGTTATAAGTGAGTAATTGCGTCATTCACGGCGACTCAAGAACATTTAAAATTGTAGGCGAATTTTTTTTATGAAACTTCGTTATATTCATATACATATTTTCTAATTGATATGGTTCATTGAATTAGCTTCTTTATGTCCATTTTGTTGATGACTAAGTTAGAAGTGAGTAATTGCGTCATTCAGGGTGAGTCAAGAACATTGGAAATTGTAGGCAAATTTTTTTTATGAAACCTCGTTATATTCATATACATATTTTCTAATTTATATGTTTTTCAATTCTTAATACAATTGGAGCTTTCCTATACTACAATACATAACTTAAAAAATTAAAATTTTAAGATATTTTTTTTATTAAAATATTATTAAGGGAGAAATGATACTTTGACCCCAAAAAAAGAACTCAAAATAATTTATTGGCAGCAGAGGTAGACAAGTAACAAACTTATTATCTCATATTTATGGAAAGATTTTACAGTCGTAGGACATGTAATTTATTGTGATTTTTTTTTGTATTTACTTAATTTCTCTTCACTTCATTACCTACCATTTGAAGAAGAAAATAATTTTATGACAGATTCATTCATAATGTACAAGTGGTCCTTTTTTTTTCCCTTTATTTAGGATGCTTTAAATGCATAGCTTTCCTTCTGAAATAGTGAAACATGTCGTGCTCATGAATACAATTGATGCCTCTCAATTGTAGGGTTAAATAGAAAATCTTGAATTTTGATTAAAATTTGGGATGAAAAATCATCATCCTGAATAAATATTTTGATTAAGATTTGATGTGATTTTTTTCGTTTTCTATCCCAAATTTTAACATAAAAAATATCTAGATTCGGAATCTGAAAGAACGGAACGTCCGAATTATCATCCCGATTGATTAGAGTGACTAACAAGCATACATGCATACGGCACTGCAACATGTAAACTTAGATTTAGTCTTTGTCTTTGTCTTTTTTTTTTTTTTTTTTTTTTTTTTTTTTTTTTTTTTTTTTTTTTTTTTTTTTTGGGGGGGTTGGTGGTGGTTCAATTCCAGTAAATATTCAGATGGTTTTCAAGCCTACCTAACCTAAATCTTTAAGCTAAAAAAAATTGACAGTAAAATATGGTGACATGTGATTAGAAGATTAGAATATGATTATCAAAATAATTGTGGCATGGGGTCCTTATTTGACCCACTATTCTAATAATAAGATTATCCTCAAGATGTTATCTTGATCATATTTGGTTGGAAAGTTTGAACCATGTTGAAGCAACTGCGAAAAAATTAGGATTATTTATATTTTATTACTAAATTTTTACTATTAAAATTATACAAAATCTAACTTTTTATTATTTTAACATCAGTTGATCATTAGTTGACCGTCAGTTGATTTAATTGATCTTAGTGTTAAAATATAACAGTCAACTAACGGTCAAATAAGATTTTGACGGAAAAATAATAAAATATTATTTATCATAAATTTAATAATAAAATATAATATTTCAAACTTTGACAACGGCTTCTCTGCGAAAAAAGGGATGAGGCTTGACAATCGCGCTAGGTGAAAAAAATAATGATAAACCTGCGTATATTATGATTGGTTGCATACGGATACAACTTTTGATAGGTGTGTGTTTAATTATTTTTTTTCATGTAATTTGACAGGTATTAGAGGTAATGCTTGAAGGTGATCAAATGGATAAAGAGAAATGGAAAATGCCACAGGAAGAAGAAGAAGAAGATCAAGAAAAGTTCTGGGGATTCGATATCGATGAACTCGAATACGAATGTGATTGTTCTTTCTCAGTTTCTCCTCAAGATTCAATTTCCACTGACCGTTCTTAATTAGAGCCATATTAAGTTAGGTGATTAAGCAAATAATAATCATAATTAATCTCCACTTTTGTCTACTTTGTAAATATATAATATGATCGTCACAATATTATAATTAAATCAAAGTCTTGCTCATGTAGATGTGAATATGATTGTTGATTAGGTCTTAATGGGCATGGCTGGACATTGAGATTCCATGTTCGAATTTAGAGAGTGTATTTTTTTATAAAAGTTCGGAATAACGGAGAATTTTACTTATTCTGCTTAATCTCGAAATGTCTAGTTTGACGATAAAATTTCTAACGATTTTTAAAAAAAAAAAATTTGTTGATTAGACTCTATAACTCCATTAGTTGATACCATTTAAACCTCAGTAAAAGATTCCAGTGACACTTCATAAATATATCAATATTATTCAAATTAAAATATATCGATAATAGTTATTAATGGCAATATCTACATTGTATTATCATCATAATAGTGACACCATGATATTCGTAAAATGCGATACGATATTCATATTAGTAATTTATATAACTATAGTATCAATAAAAAAAAAAATCGATATTCTTGTGCATGGCAATGCAACATTGATACTAGCTAGGCTGTCCAATGACAGGTGTCAGCTGTCAGTAACAAATTAAACAGGATAGCTTTGGCTGTAAAGTTGTGAGATGCGTCCAGGACGAAGCTTCCAATATTTGGGGGTACCTACGAGTGTTTTGAAAGTCGGATTGGATCGGTTAATTGAGCCGTGAGACTGATTTAGTTAAATATTAAAATTTAAAATTTAAAAAATTGTCAAAATAGATGAATCGGATTAGATTAATTCTTAAATATTTTTTGAAAACCCAAAAATTAAAATTTATTTATTAATTAAAATTATTTATTATATCATCCGATTTTATTGATTCAACTGGAACAGTTCAACCGATCAAACTAATTTTATTAAATCTTTTAGATCACTGATACTATTTTGTAACATAAATTTGTTTTGCGGTATTTTCTCATTTCACTCAATATTTATTTACATTGACTTCGTTTAAATGTCTTGAGTTTTCACAAGAATATCGACTCAACAAGAAGTTCAAATTAAGAGATCACCAAATAGGAGATTCCACTAACAATGACAAATATTGACGAAGGCATGATAAAGTTCTTCATCAATGAATCTATAAATGTGCGTATTATATATATATATCAATCAACAATATAAATTTATACGCAACAAACATCTATATAATAAAGGATAATGGTGTTGGAGGAAAGAGAATGTATCCAACGGCTCTTTTTATGTGGCTTAATTGACGGCCCAGATCATTTCATTGGTAATTGGAGGAAATAGAGTGAATTGATTGATGGAAATGGGCAAAAAAATTCAAATTTTCAAATTAAAAAATAGAAAGTTAAAATAAAATCATTTAATTAAAAAATAAAATCATTTAATTCTGTAACACCGTGCCGTAGGCACGGACAAATACTGTAACACCGTGCTGTAGGCACGGCAAAATACTGTAACACCGTGCCGTAAGCACGGACAAAAACTAGTTATTTTATATGCATTACATAGAGCAAGATAACAAATGGCAGTTTATGAAAATGTAGACGTGCCTTTGTAACAACTATGCGTTAAAATAATTGGGTATCACATAATATGAGTTAGTTGAACAATGAGAGATTTTTAATCCTATTTATTTTAAATTTTTAATAATTATTTCCAAAAGTTCTCTTTAGTTAATTAATGGTTTTTTTTTCAAAAAAAAATCTTAAGTGTTGTTGGTGGTTTTTTTTGAAGACTATTACCCAGAGAAATGTTCAGATTTCGAGGAGGGATATGATAGAAATTGTACCTGAACAAAAGTGGATAACAAATGCTCAAGGGCCTAGAGAGAGATGAGGTTTGATTGAAAAACCCGACCTCATGGTACCGAGAAATCTCCCGAAGGCGGAACATGCTAGAGATGAAGCTAGTGGTACCGACCCGATCACATGAAGAGAGAAATTTGGCGTTGTTTGAGAATCAGTAAAATCCGACCTAATTGAAAAGTTGGGCAAAACTTTGATAAGTATCATCTGTCTCGATATGCCGACCCGAGGAACGAATATGAGATCATAGATCGACCAGTATTGGGGTCGTGACGTATGCCCTAAATGTGAGAATGTGCTTCCAGAAGGCTAATGATGGTGGAAGGAAAACGACGGTTCACAATGGTCATAGGTCTTGTCAGCTGCTATAGGCAGGTGCAGTGGCATAGTGGATCCGCCATAGGCCGGTGCAGTAGCAGAGGAATAAACAGATCTGATTGGCTAGATTGTGGGTGATTGAGGATGTGAGTGATTGCAATCATGATTAATTGACATGGGTTAAGTGACATGGGTTGACGTCAAAGTTGGTGGAATGGTGGATTTTAGAGCCAATATAAAGGGGCTGAAGTCACAATTTCTAGGGTTAGTAATTTTTGCATGATACGACTTGTAAAATCAAGAATTGAAGAGCTTGAGATAGAGGGAGAAAGTTGGTTAGTTGCCCGACCACTTGAGAGAATTAAATCGAGCTCGTTAAGACCCGATGTGTTATATTATTATATTTTTGCTTCCCCTATTTGTAAGTTCGGGTCGGTATTGACCCCGAGGTATAATAAAATATCCATCTTTCACCAGTGGATATAGGTATGAGTCATTCTCTACCGAATCACGTAAACTATTGTGTTTACCTTTTCTGCTTGTCAAATTTATGTGGTTTCGAACTAATCAAATAAATTCATTGTTCGAGGGAGGTTTATTCGAGGAGTGAATTCCCTTATTTATTATTGGAACTAAAACATCCATAAAAAATAAGTATAGAAAAAGAAACTTAATAGACTTATGGGGGAGTGGTAATGCAACAACAAATATAATAACAAAGGCGTGTCATTTCGAGAAGAATAGATAATCGTAGTGAGAAATAAAACTAATATACTATGTGTTAAAAAAATTAGGGTTCTGGTAAGTTAATTATAATTAATTAAGGATATTAGCATAATATAAGGTTTTGTTTCATTGTATTAGGTAGCTGGTGATACAAACTCTTGTGTTCAAATGAGCAGCATGAGATCTAAATTAATTTAATTTTCGAATACTGGATAGTACCTAAGGGTTGGTGTACTTAGGATCGTATTGGGGTGCGCTTTGATGCCCTCTATTGGAGTAATTCAATAATTCTGGAATAAGAGTGTGAATGATCAAGTTGAAATCTTATGTAGTTAAATTGTAATTAATGTATCTCTCAGGGGTGATTCTGAAATTTCCCAAAGGAGGGAGTTTCAGTTATAACTGGATTTGGCTTGGCAAAGTCTGAAAAACTAGGGTTCCAATTGGATACTGTTTATAATAAATACTGAGAGTTTGTTAGAGAGTTATGATTCATTAAAAAATTTGTTCTTGTAATCTGAAATCAAGTTTCTTAATAGAAAGAAAAGGAAGCTTTGTTCTCGAAAAGAAAAAAAAAACTTGTGGTGACTTGCTTGTTGTTTCTGGGTTAATTCTCTGTTACATGTGCTGAATCTGCAGGTGTATTCTTACTGAAGTGTTCAAGGTTGAAGAAGGTCAGTTCTTGGTTCAAGAACAAGGCTGATCTGATTCAACACCCTCTTGTAGTTGAGACTTGATTACTGTGCAATGCAGCTCACTTAAGGCACATTCAGCTTCCTCCTCACCAGTTGTAAATCGTTTCAAGAGCGATTTGAGTGATTAATTAAAAATGATCATGAATTAATCCGAAATTAAACGAGAATGATAAATTTGATATTTCGCATGATTGAGAATAAATAAAAAAAATTCAAAACTCTCAAAATCTTCTAAAAATCATTCGTTTATTATGGAAAAAATACTAAACAAGCATTAAGTTGAGAGAGATGACTAAGTTCTCTAAAGAATAAGAAGAATAAGAATTAGAAAGAAATGATAAGATGAGTCTTTCTATAAATTGAGTGATTTTGAAAAAAAATTAAAAATATGTGATTAATTGACCTAAAATTAATGATTTTTGAACGCCAATTAAATCTGTGTGTTATTTTTTTTAACAAAACCAGATCAGTCCAATAGTGATTTTTGGCCACTTCAATTGCACATGCTGACTCTAATAGTGGAGTGGAGAATATTCATCAGAGATACCACCTATGCACGAAACCGAAGATTATATTATGTGCCGGGTGTATATGCCATCTCTCTCACAGCAGGCGGGCCCCACACAGTTGTGGGGCCCGCCTGCTGTGAGAGAGATGACATATACACCCGGAACATGATATACCGGCCCGCCTGCTGTGAGAGAGATGACATATACACCTGACACATGATATACCACCTCGCACGAAACCAGCTTTGCAAGAATGAACAGTGATTTTCTTTCAAATGATTACAATTCAATTGAAATTTCTTACATTACACTAGTGATTTAAGTGACAAGGCCGGCCAAGAATGAACAAATACTAAGAACCAAAGCTGCAATTTGTCCCAAGTACTTGAAAGAAATTTCCCAATTCATTTAACAACATTAATTTGTGTAATGGTACAAGTGCATTGATTTTAATCAAATACTGAGCAATTGATACAATATCTGTCTTCATTAACCAAACAAGGCCTCGAAGATAATTCTAGTTGATGGTATCATCGGAAGGCACTTGTCACTAGCAGTGAATCTTTAGAAGCCATTATATTTTATTCGAAATCATTATTTGGTTAAATACGCCAAAGAAGAAGAAGAGATCATGTACCTCATAAGCCACAGCATCTTTGAAATTTACTGTTTTATATCTTGCATACTTTGGGGGATGCTTTTCCTTTGCATTTATATAACCTTCAAATACTGAAAAGGGCTTGTAGCCTATTCATTTATTTGGAGGCCATTTGAATATCATATTTCCCCATTATAGGAGTTGCAAATATGAAGGAAGATCTTGTAATTGATGAAGCACTTGAATCAAAAGTGCTTCCAGTCCGAGTCGCGGAAACAATTTCTAAATCCTGAGTGTTAGGAGATCCCATCAAAAGATACTTGAATGGGTAAAGAGGTGCAGGAATTTCTTCTCCACCTTCAAGCATTTTTACCACAACACTCATCAGAGGCCTCATTTCTGGCCTATCCTGAACACACCAAAGAGCTACCTTGATCATTCTTTCAGCTTTTTCTCTGTCATTTTCTTCAATCCCAAGTAAAATCATCATCTCTTTCAATTCTCCTTTTTCAAATTTTTTCCAAACCCATTTCGGAAGCCATTCTTGGATTTCTTCAGCATCTTTCTCCATGTTCTTTCTCCGGCCCACAACTTCGAAAAGCAGCATTCCATAGCTATAAACATCACATTTTTGAGTCACAGGATACGGCATCCAAAGTTCAGGAGCAGTATAACCCGGTGTCCCCCTTCGTCCTGTCATTGTTATATGAGTATTTTCCCGGTTGCAGAGCTTGGCCAAACCGAAATCGGCCACTTTCGGAAAGAATTTTTCGTCCAAAAGAATATTTTCAGGTTTTATGTCATAATGCACAATCTTCTGTTGGCACTCTTCATGCAAGTAAGCAATCCCTTTGGCTGTCCCAACTGCTATTTCATGAAGTTTTTCAAATCCCAAGACCTTTTTCTTGTGAAACAAGTAATTGTCAAGTGAGCCATTTTCCATGAACTCGTAAACCAGAGCTCTCAGGTTGCTTTCAAAGCAGAATCCGTACAGTCTAACCAGATTAAAATGATGGATTCTTCCTATTGTACTCACTTCTGCCATGAACTGCTCTTCGATTCTCTGAACCGAGTTTCCATCTAAAACCTTCACTGCCATTTTGGTTCCATTGCTGAAAATCCCTTTATAAACGGTTCCAAAGCCTCCTGAACCGAGCACATTGCTGAAATTATCAGTTGCAATCATGAGTTGCTGAGTAGTAAACCTGATAGGCTTCTCCATTTCCATGGCATCGAGGAATTTATCAATAATTAGTGTGATAAATCTTGTGTCTGGATTAACAGCACGGCTTTTATCCCGTGCTCTTTTCTGGCATATTGCCACCAAAATCACAATCTTTACAAGGATGATTACTGCAAAATTGCAAGAACACAATCACAATAACATGTTCATATTTCAATATTAAGTATCCATAACTAAACCAAAGCACTAAAGAGATGGCAAGCAGACCCGAACCCGGCCCGAATCCGCATGGACCAGGACGATCCGGGTCCGGGTAGACCCGGGTCCGTGATTAAAATATCCGGACCCGGTCTTAAAAATTAGGACCCGGGCGAATTCGGATCCGGACTCGGGATCGTACGGGTCCGGCCCGGATAGACCCTGGTCCGAAAAAATAATAATAATTAAATATAATAAATTAAAATATAATGAAAAATACAAAATAATCTGCATATATAAAAAAATATAATAGAATATAATTAAAAAATATAAAAGAATTGAAATAAAACTAATAAAATTGACAAAATACAAATATAAATATAAAATAATACAATTAAAAATAAAAAAATGGATATCCGGATCCGGAGTAATAATAATACTTCCAAATCCGGACCCGGACCTGAGTAATAAAAATACTTATATCCGAAACCGGGATGACATCGTAATATTACCTGTTCATAGGATATGATATGATAAAATTCTAAATATAATAAGCTCGCAAATCATTTGTAGACTTGATTAGATGTAAAATTTATACATTTCAAGCTTCAATCGAATCATATAACTCAAAATTTAACGAATAGAAATATCTTACCTCCAGTAAGGGGCAAAATAATTGCTTGTGTGTTTGGATAGCTTCCTGCTTCATTACTTGACATTGCTGATGAAACATTTAGCAGGAGATAGAAGACAAGAGATCAACTGATCAAGCAATATATGCAACATAAACTTTATAGGGGCCTGCAAAATTGGAGGAATGTCATGAACAAGAGAACAACAAAGAGATAACTTTGAATCTAATTATTTTATAAAACCTTAGCTATCTAATTTTCACTCTTGTAATCATCTCCGTTGTAATTTTCACTCAGGGTGGAATTTGCTAGGCAATAATTAAATAACAAGGCCGGCTGAAAACTTTATAGGGACCTTGGTATAACGGTAAAGTTAGTTCACTGTGACTTGAAGGTTGCAAATTCGAATCGCGAAAACAGTCTTTTTGTAAAAAAGCTAAGATAAGGCTGTGTACATAATGAATCCTCATCAGAGACCACGGTATGAGAAGTCTCATGCGCTGAGTTATCCTACTAGCATAATAATCTGGATTAATCTTCACACTATATATACCAGGAGCTAGAGGTGGACACGGTTCGGTTCTACGGTTCCAGATTGCTAGAACCGTAATCAAACCGGTTCAGTTACTGTTCCAGCTTTTTGGAACCGCAGAACCGAACCGAACCGAAAAATTCGGTTCGGTTTTCTATTTTTTAAGGGAAAAAATAAAAAAAAATTTGGTTCGGCTACGGTTCCAAATTTTGTGGAACCGTAACTGAACCGTTTGGAGGTTCGGTTTGGTTCCGGTTTGGGAACCGGAACCGGATAAAACCATAACCTTATGATTCCATCCGGTTCGGTTTCGATTCCGAACCAGAACCGTGGTCGGGTCTAACTGCCTTTGCTTTCTGAATGGTACAAGTTTTGTCATCAGTTACAAAGAAAGTTCATGGTACATTCTGCATATGTGCATTCAATCATCTATTAAAATTACATTTTGTGCAATATTAAGCGATAGTTTCAAGTGCGATGATTCCAAGGACATACAAAGAAGCTAATTGCTTCTTTCTGTCTTCATCTTATAGAACAAGAGTTCCAAGACAATAACATTTTTGGAAATACCCCACGAGGGCTTATCTTCCCCCCTCCCTCTTACACATTTGATTTTTTTGTCTCCCCTATAATTCCATATTTACCCTCTTCCTTTCACCAAAATTCTATTTTCAATTTTCAAATAAACCATATATATCTAATTTTTTTTATTTATTGATATATACATATACATACACACATATATATATATATATATATATATATATATATATATATATAACATATATATTTTTGATTAATTTTTTAAAAGAAAAAAAAAATTAGGAGAAGGGCGATCGCCCTTCGCCCTTCTTCCTTGAAGAAGGGTGATCTGCTTCCTTCCTCTCTTTTTTTTTTAAATTTTTTCTTTTAAATTTTTTTTCAAAAAATATATTTTATAATTTAATTTAACACTACTTATGTATTATAAAAATGTTCTCATGTATATTATAAAAATATTTATTTAAAAATAGTACAAATAACAACATAAAAAATTACACTTAAAAATATAAAAACATAAATTCTAATCTATGTTGCCTCCAAAGTCTCATCCTGGCGCACTTGGTGATATACCCAATATCTCATGGCGCACTTGGTCATAATTGATTAAAAAAAAAAGAAAAAAAAAAGGGGACGGTTCCCCTTAAAGGGGAACAATCGTCCCCCTTGATCCCATGGACGATCATATATTCCTCTTCCTTTTTTTTTAAAAATTTTCAAAAAAAATAAAAAAATTATATTGTTTAAATTATATTTTTTTTTTATACATAAAATAGTATTAATTAAATTAAAATGAATCAAAAAAAATAAATGAATAGATAAAAAATATGTATTATTTATTAACAAAAATATATTAATTATTAATAAAATGTTATAACTAGTATATAATTATTTTTAAATTAATATATATAAATATATAAATTTTATAATGTGTAACTTTTCAAAAATTAAAAAAAAAAAGAGTCATACAAATATTGATAAGGATTATTTAGTAAATTAGCAAGAAGATAAGAGGAGGGGGGAAAATCAATTTTCGTATATAAAAATATATAAGATTTATTAAATAAATAAAAGAGAATACATATATAAATAATATTAAATGAGGAAATAAATCAATGAAAGAATAAATAAAAATTATTTAAGATAAAAAATAAACGAATTTAATAAAAAAAGTAAAATTAAATAATTAAATTTAAAAAATAAGGAAACAAATTAATAAAATAAAATACAAGTAAATTAAATAAAAAAAAATAAAAGGGGGCAAAAATTAAGGGAAAAGAGAATTAATTAAATTTAAAAAATAAGGAAATAAATTAATGAAAAAAAATAAATTAAAGAAAAAGAAATAAATGGATAAAAATTAAGGAAAACAATAAAAGAAAAGAAGAGGTCATTACAGGGAAAAAAAAATTAGAGAGAGAAAAATTTGAGAGGTGAATGTGTCAGAGGGGATGGGAGGATAAATTTTCATACCCTCATGTAGGAATTTGAAAATAACAAGGAGAATAGGAGATAGTTTAATATATAAAATGAATTTACAAAATGCAATATAAAATCTGTACCTAATCTCACAATGGCTAAAACAATAGCATTGACAAAGTAGATGAAGATTCAACATATATTACAATTCCTGAATTTGAAACAATCAAGTTTTCCTCATGAAATAGCTATTTCAATCTCAAATTTTTGGAGAGTGAGAGTCACTGTGGGAGAAGATTCCATCATCAAGTGAGAAAAAGGATTCTTTGGAGTTGGTATTTCCACTCCTCCTTCCAACATTTTTACCACAACACTCATGTCAGGCCTTGCTTCAGGTTTGTACTGAACACACCACAAAGCAACCAATGCCATCCTTTCTGTTTTCTCCTTATCCTTCTCCTCAATTCCACAAACAATTATCAAATCCTGAAACTCACCCTTCTCAAGTTTCTTCCAAACCCACTTGGGAAACCACTCCTGGCTTTCCGGAAGATTCACATCCATGTTTCTTCTCCTTCCCAATATCTCAAACAACAGCATTCCAAAGCTGTAAATGTCACATTTGTGAGTTATAGGAAACGGCATCCACATTTCTGGTGCCGCATAGCCTGGAGTTCCCCTGCCGCCTGTCAATGAAACATGCGTCTTTTCCCTGTTGCAAAGCTTAGCAAGTCCAAAATCCGCAATCTTTGGACAGAACTTTACATCCAGGAGAATGTTTTCGGGCTTGATGTCGTAATGGATAATCATCTGCTGGCAATCTTCATGCAAATATTCAATCCCTTTAGCTGTGCCAATTGCAATGCTGTACAATGTATCCCACTCTATACTTTTACTGTCTTTTTGAAATAAAAGGCGATCCAGGGAACAATTTTCTACAAACTCATAAACAAGAGCTCGCAAATCTCTGTCAAAGCAATAGCCATAAAGCTTAACAAGATTAATATGGTTGGTTCTTCCTATAGTTCTCACTTCTGCCAAAAAAATATCCTGAATTTTCTTATCAGAGCTCCCATTTAAAACTTTTACAGCCACCAATGAGCCAGAGAGATTACCTCTGTAAACTGCACCAAAACCACCGGAACCAAGCAAATAAGAGAAATTGTCTGTTGCAATGCTCAGTTGCTGAGAAGAAAATTGGACAGGCTTCTCAATCTCATTCAGGACCTTGTCAATTGAAGCTGTCATGTAAACGGATCCCTGAGGATTTGAACTACGTCTTGCTCTTGCTCGTTCGGAACATCTGTGAATGCTCAGGGATAATCTCAGAAAGATCAAGACCACTGCAGATTAAGAATATTGGAATCTCACATGCATAGAAATTTATATTGATGAAAGGGGCTTAACCAAAATGCAGAAGCAATTAAAAGGAATAGCTTACAGAAAAAGATGATGACTGCAGATGATTCAGCACCCAACATTTGATCTGCAGATGCGAATTCAAATTCAATGTTTAGAAATAACAAGAGAAACTTGGTTATGGAGAAACACCAGGGACAATGATGAAGAATATGATCCCAGACGAAGGATTAGGATATATATTCTCCAGTAAATAGAATCCAAATTTAAGTAACTATAATAATAATTAAAAAAATCATAATCAGGCTAGGTATCCAACTCGGTTTCTTTTGCTTGTCTATTTCATCAAACACCAGAAGTTTAAAAGAGAAAACAAAACAGAGAATATTAAAATCAACAGAATAAAACGCGCTTATATGAGAGTTGAAACTGGCCAGAGCTGGCCTGACTTTACCAATCAAAATATAATGTGCTGCGTACAAGGAAAATAATTTTCTGATGAACAAAATTTCAATACTAATAAAATATTTGTCATCTGAGATAAAAGCAAGAGAGAAAACAAACCTATTGCTTTTACTGAGGAAAAACAATAAAGAAAATACAAAAATTACAAAGACACACATTCCCACAACCCGACAGTACCCTGAATTAGATTGCAATTAATCGAGTACATAAACAAAACCATGGCATTTAAATTTAAACTGTAATGAAATTACATATCAAATAGCTCATAGCCTAGTACACAACCAAATTTGGTTAACTGCTGCAGTTGGTAGAAATTGCAAACAATCCGATCCCCAGTTGCTGGACTCTGGACAAGGCTCCTTCAAGTATCTATATGAGTTATCGCTATCCCATATTATAGATATTGTATACAAAAGAGACTCAACTCACATCAGCACTTGACATAATTTCTGCATGACAAAAAATTATAGTCATTCCAATGTTCGATAATAATTTCTGGTAGAATAAGATATACGAAGTACAAACATCGCATTACCAGCCCAATAAGCATTTAAACACTCTGTACTTTGTTTGACATTTCTTTTGCTTTTGCAACTTACTTTTCCTGTCATAAGAGGATTTTCAAAATGTATAGTTAAGAAAATCACAGGCATCAAGAAAAAACAAACGTATTAACGATTCAAGTTAGGAAACCACGGCCAGACAACATTACAATTTTCATCAAATGAATATATAGAGAGAGAACTGTCACAAACAAAGATTGAAATTTAAGCCCTGAAAATGTTTTAGCAGAACGCATCATTATCTTTGGATTAGGAGTGACACAACTAATTGTAAGTCCTCACATCTTTGTAAACATTTATGGAGATAATGGTAATTCAAACAGATGTTTAGAAAGAAGGTAAGCCTTTTCTGTCCTCCTTTCCTTCTTATCTCCTACGCCATTTTTGGCCAGGCAAATCAGAAGATCTGATCTAATTTCTTTCAAGTAGATTATAACTGCAGGCTCACATGACAGAAAAGAGTGAACAGGCAATTTTGTCTAATCAACACATAAACATTTTATATAGATTTAACCTATATATACAACCGATTCTGATTTTGAATCCCTTGCAAATGATCTGGCTCCATATTTGCTAGGTACATATCCTCACTTGTCCACCAAAACCAACCTTCCATGTCTAACCCAATTACCCAAGTCCACCCTAAATGCAGTTCTTTGGCCACCATTTCAAAACATAGAAGGTCACAAGGGCATAGCTTCCACATCAAAGAACAAGAGGGTGACCCTTTTCTAAAAGACTAGTAGTGTTGTAATGCATCATGTTAAGGAAATATTATTATGGAAACAATATTAAGGAAATATTATTATGGAACCAATATTAAGGAAATATTATCTCTTTATTATGTAAGATATAATTTCTAAAATCCCTAGGATTTGTGATTTTATTATATATCCTTATTAGGATCTGTTCTTTCCTATTACAGTTTGATACGTAGCCTATATAAAGGCCTCTACCATTGTAAATATAATATAGAGTGGATTCAAGACTTTCTTTCATTATTTAACACATCACCTATGAGAAAAGGGGAAAAAGTTCACATGTTGCAATTGGACAAAGTCTGTCACCAGGGTGACATACAATTTGCAAAAATGAAGTGACTAAATCACATCAGCTCCTGACATGCAGATTTTCCCTGCACTATTGATGAACTTTTGCGCATGTAACACAATTTGAGGATATTCATAACAATAACAGGGTGTTTTTGTTAGTAAGTAAAAACTAGAGAACTTTCATTGAAAGAGCTTCTAATATAGGTCCCAAGAATCATGAAATCAAGCATAAAATTCGCATGAATACACAAAGGAATAAGGCGGAAACTTTACTCACATTGAACGGTTTTGGATGCGAAGAACAAGATCCATTTTCCTCCTTGTTGAAGCTCGGTTTTGGACTCCATTGAGCTGCTGTGATGCTCGGTTGGGGCTGTTTTGATGCCTTCAAAATTCGGCCATGGGAGACCTCCATTGAAGCTCCAAGCTTCAAGCTCCAAAAATGGATTCCAAGCTCATAAATTCGTTTCCTATCACCTATGTATAACCCAAGGGGTGTGCTAGCACTTCTTCATCTTCCTTGCTTCTCTCAAATTCGGTCCAACCAGAAATTTGGTGAAGAAGAATCGGCTTGAAGCCGTGAGAAGACGAAGAAGAAAAGAGAGGGAGAATGGAAATGCGTAAAAGAAGATGGAGAGGAGAAAGAAAAAGAAATGTAATTAGTTTTTATAATTTCTAAAATAATAAAAACCATTTACCAATTCTTTTTACTTTCCATTAAATGTTAAAAGTCAAAAAGTAAAAGCAAAAGTTGCTTTTTCAACTTTTACATCATGTCACATCACTCAAGTGACATTTGATTTGACGCTTGATGTGACTTACGATTTGACGCACGATTTGACTTGCGTGCCGCACTCGAATTCGAAATGCGAATGCGCTCGCAAATAATCCCGGGCTCGGGTTCGCTAATTCCAAATTAATGAATTTTCCGTTGCGTCGTAATTAAATGATTACGCCTAGCGAAATCACTATTCACGTCGCTAACGAATTAATCCTAAATTAATTCGTTCGCCCGAATTAAAATCCAATTTTAATTCCGCGTCGAAATCCAATTCTAATAATATATCAAATATATTATTTTATCGATTAATTCCAAATTAATCGTTCTCTCTCTTTAATTAATATTTTATCCCAGATAAAATATCTCCGTGATTAATCCCAGATTAATTTTCTCTCTCTTCTAATTAATCCCAGATTAATTAAGTGCGAGTTATACGTCATCGGTGAATCTTCGGGAAGCGACCCATGAGATCTCCGGATATGTTGGCAGTAAATACGGTCGTCGGACTATCCGAACACGTAAGTACCTCGTACTACGTTTATACCGATTTACAAGACAATGTTGGCTTCTAGCAAAGCGTCATGCCTACCCAATTCTCCAGAAATATTCTTACAGGAATATATAGATTTGTATCAAGCGTAGTATACCGTAGTATTGTGTATATCGGCCCAGTATCGGATAGTCACGTGCTAGGGTGGGGCTGGATAAGTGTCTGCCCCGTCCGAAGCACATGTCGGATGTCTGGTAACTAGTCTCTATAATCAGGTTACATGACCTTGTTATAATATCCCGATGGCCGGCCAGCACTTAAGAGCACTAATACCGTATCCCGCGTGACATCATCTCCACTATGACTGAAGTGATACTTTCGTCTCGACATCACACCCAATACACTACGACTCTCTGATAATCCTAAATTAATTCGTTCGCCCGAATTAAAATCCAATTTTAATTCCGCGTCGAAATCCAATTTCTAATAATATATCAAATATATTTTTATCGATTAATTCCAAATTAATCGTTCTCTCTCTTTAATAATATTTTATCCCAGATAAAATATCTCCGTGATTAATCCCAGATTAATTTTCTCTCTCTTCTAATTAATCCCAGATTAATTAAGTGCGAGTTATACGTCATCGGTGAATCTTCGGGAAGCGACCCATGAGATCTCCGGATATGTTGGCAGTAAATACGGTCGTCGGACTATCCGAACACGTAAGTACCTCGTACTACGTTTATACCGATTTACAAGACAATGTTGGCTTCTAGCAAAGCGTCATGCCTACCCAATTCTCCAGAAATATTCTTACAGGAATATATAGATTTGTATCAAGCGTAGTATACCGTAGTATTGTGTATATCGGCCCAGTATCGGATAGTCACGTGCTAGGGCTGGGGCTGGATAAGTGTCTGCCACGTCCGAAGCACATGTCGGATGTCTGGTAACTAGTCTCTATAATCAGGTATACATGACCTTGTTATAATATCCCGATGGCCGGCCAGCACTTAAGAGCACTAATACCGTATCCCGCGTGACATCATCTCCACTATGACTGAAGTGATACTTTCGTCTCGACATCACACCCAATACACTACGACTCTCTGATAAACCCAGAAGTGGTGTACGCAGAACCGGTTAAAGCTCTGTACCACCAAGACCAAAGTCTATCGATTATCGTAAGTATTAGCGATGCAAGTCTCAGGTTAAGACTATACACACCTACCTTGATTTCGGCCTCCCATAGACACATAGTCATAATACCAATGGGATTCCGAGGGGTCTATCCAGAGCGAAGCTGTTTCCCGTACCATCGGTGAAACACAACCTTCTATCGCACTTGCATAAGTATCCTATACTTATATATATGAGAACTATGCCGTTGTGCCCTCACAACGCGCACAAGTGCAATACTAGCCTATTCCGCTTATCGATGTCCTGTCTCGATAATACTCCACTTGGATATTTAATGATTAATCCTTCGTGGACTGATACTGTCTCATATCATCTCAATCCAGGTGTAGGCACTGCATTTTTACACATAAGTCCCTATGATGAGTCTCATTTTGGAGACACTACCTTTTAAGTCACGGAGGTCACGGGAAACGGACATCGGAAGGGGAAATTCAGAATAAACAAGGTTCACTGTTTTCGTTGGTGCTGCGTTCGTACTTCGTTCGAACGTCAGGCAGATTGCGGACGTTCGTGCCACGTTCGAGTAAGCGTTCGAACGGTGTCGGTAATTCTGGTTTTGCTGCTAGCCTCACATTAAGCCCAATTCGCCCAAACCTTGGCCCACACGCCCAAGCCCACTTAAAACACATATTTAACACATGGTGAAATCAAAACAAATCTAAAAATCACATACCAAATTAAATAAAATACTTACACAAATTAAAGAAATTACATGCCTAATTAAAATCAACCAACAAACTAAATGTCTAATCTAAACCAATCAAATATAATCATACCAAGTTAAAATCAATCAACCAATATACTATTCTCAAACTTAAAATATTGTATGCCTAATCAACATAAACTAAATATTCAACCTCCCTAATCCAAGCCAATCAAATCCATTGCTTTCCTTGTCCAACACCAAATCATATCCTTTTTTAAATACACAAATCTCTTTCCTTGTCAAGCCTAACCATTTGCCTATAAAAAGAACCTTTCACCAACCTTCTCAACCCTAGCTCATTCATATAAACAAAAAGCCTAGCTAGCTCATAGACACAACTCTCCCTCACTCTCAATAACAAGAAGATCACAAACCAAAGAACCCCCCTCACCTTACCGAAAAACACATCCCAAGCAGCCCTAAACACACACATAAAACAGCCCCCGAACCACACCATAACACCACCGAAAATAACACCCAAAACAGTAGCCAAAACATCCCAAAAACAGTAACTAAAATACAGCAGAAACAGTAGTAGCGGCGGCAAATCGGAGTCAAAACAGCAGCAAAAGACGGAGGACGACGACCCAAAGCAGTAAGACAACGAACGAGAGCAGTGAACCAGTGAACCGGAAGAGTTGCGGAGCTTTACCCCTTCCGATCTTCGTGAAACGCGAGTCCGAGAGACGACTTAAAATGTTAGACCTGAGGGCACTTTTTCATTAGTTTATATCCGTTTCTTTTATTATTGAATTGTATTCACATGAGAGTCGTTTATGGATGCGTGTTGTGGGTATTGGATGAATGGAAGAGTGTTGTCTCTTGTGGTATATAGGATGGAAACCCATACGTAAATTCCGTAGCCGAATTCGAATGGACGGTAGTGCGGTCTGTACTTGGGACACAACTCCACGTACCACTTGAGTAAACGGCACCTTCTCTTGTTTTGTGTTGCTTTGGTTTATTTAATTCTTGTCATTTAAATTCTGCATGTTGTTTATTCCCGTATGATACGATCGAGTGCATGGGCTTAGTAAGTGCGATGAAAGGTTCCCTAATTGGAGGGTTAAAATCCTTCACCACGATGCTCTGCCGCACCGATTGATGTGTGTTCGGTTGAATGCGAAATACGTTCAATCGGACATACTTAGTTTGATATGATTGTCTTTATTTTCGTATGCATGATTCAACCGAGTGCATGGGCTTAGTAAGTGCAATGTGAGATCCCCTATGGGGAGGGGCTAAAGCCCTTTACCACGAGGCTCTGCCGCGCCGGTTGATGTGTGTTCGGTTGGATACAAGATATGTTCAATCGGGCACACTATGTTTAGTATTATTGCTTTTCATTCTATGTATGCATGATTCAGTCGAGCGCATGAGCTTAGTACGTTGGTCTAAAGGTCCTCTCTTTGAGAGATCAAGAGCCCCAAAAGGCCACCTTTACGGCAGTACTTCGCCGCGCCCCTTTATTTTGTCGTTTATGTATTGCGTCCCATTTCATGCATCAGATCTGTTCCCGTTCGAACGCGTTACGAACGCAACTCGAACGCGCATGTATTTGCCTTGTCATGCATCAGGTCTTATTTCTGTTCGAACGCGTTCACGAACGCCATACGAACGTGAGCATTCTGTTTCATTTCCGTTCGAACGCGTTCACAAACGCCACACGAACGAGAGCATTCTGTTTCATTTCCGTTCGAACGCGTTATCAAACGCCATACGAACGCGAACCTTCTGTTTACCGTTCGAACGCGTTTACGAACGCTACACGAACACACACACACACTTTCTTAGTTTCATAATGTATCAGGTCTGGTTCCGTTCGAACGCTTTCTCGGACGCTACACGAACGCGAACCTTCTGTTTACCGTTCGAACGCGTTTACGAACGCTACACGAACGCGCACACACTGAACTGAGTCTGTTTTATCATATTCATGCATAATTGCCTCTTGGTTGATCTTTCTTGTGTTATATAGCCAACCGTATTATTTGTATTCCTGCATTTATCTATTCCATGTGTTCTTGGGATTGTATTCAAGCATGATTAGACTGTTAGCAGGTTATTTGGTTAATAGGTTCATGAGATAGTACTCAAGCATGATTAGGTTGTTCTTAGTTTTCCATATCATAGGATTGAAATATGTTCATGAGATTGCCATGTGATGTTGCATGTTGTGATGAACTTGTTGATGTATGTACATGAATCTAGAAGCATGATATTTTTGGAAATAAATGTTACTTAAGCTTAATTAAATTATTACATAAATCCTTTCATTACAAGTGACATGAGTAAGGGACCATTCCGAACCCAACGGTTTGAGGTCTTCCCTTGCGAGGGGTGAGTGCGGCCTTAAATCTTTGTCCCGGTTCACACCGGGTGGCGACTCCATGTTATTTCGTACTTCCCAACTAGTGCCGCGAGCCTAGGAACGGCGTCGCCCAGGTAGCTGTGTGTTCCCACACAGGAACTAATCATATGGACATCTCTTCATTTATACATCTAAGGTGATCTAATCACAAATGATGAGAGTACAATCTCCTTTGTCACATAGTAATTTGCTACAACAACACAATGATCTGTGCAAATAGTGACGCTATGGGTCATTTTGTCCAACAATCTCCCACTTGGCACATAGCCAGTCACTCAAGTGTCTCACCCCGAACTATGTACGGTTGGCTCAAACTGCTAAGAAAAGCTTTCGTCAGCGGATTTGCATGATTATCATCTTGATCCGATTCATTCGATCATCACATCGCCACGATGTATGATCCGAACGAATCAGACGAATATCTAAGTATGTCTCTGGATCGTTGATGAGACCATTAATTCTTTAGCCTGTGCTGACACCTAGCTCAGCCGCTAACAGAACTATATCTAATCTAATTAGATTTGTATCGACCCAAATGACTTCTATTGCTGCCTCAGCTGCAGCAATAATCCGCATTTATTGTTTATTCGGTAACATATATCTTGTATGGAAGATTTCCAGCTCACTGTACCGTTATTCAAACTGTATAGTACCGTTTGCGACTTTTAGTCGTTTTTATCGGTTATATGAAACTTGCTACAGTGACCCCAGTCACTTTAAGTTCTCATTCTCCATAGACTAAGACAACATCCTTAGTTCTCTAAGATACTAACGGATGTTCTTAACATTAATCCAGTGACTATCACTCGGATTGGCCCTGTTTGTGAATCCATATGCTCAAAGCGTATGATACACCAGGTCTTGTACATTTTTCAATGTACGGTTTCTATGAGAGTATTTCGAAAGCCAAGCTTTCGCCGATATTTATTTTATGGGAATATCATTTCCAAGAAATGACGTATTATCATTATTTTATAGGACAACCACTGTCAGTGCGCTCCCACTACCCTCCTTATATACACAAGAATTATTTTCGTTTTGAATTAAATCATACATCATTATGATTATATCAAAAAGATAATTCTAAGAACCTAATGCTTGTTATAATCCAATCATGGATCGAATAACTTGCATTATCCAAATGGATTTACCGTGGCAACAGGTAAAAGGTTGAATCGTAATCACACAATGTTGATAACGATACCTTTCCGTTAAAAGCCTAGCTTTATACGCTGGTATGTTGCCATCCATTATGTCTTCCTAGAAGACTTTTAAGTACCATTAGGCACAATGCCTTGTGGTACATCAACTAGTATCCAAACTGGTTGATATACATGGAATCCATTTCGGATTATACGGCACTTTGCCATAATTAGAGAGTTGATACCTTATATCACTTCCTCATGCGTAGTCAGTTGGTATTCCTCAATAAGATTCACATCTTTATGAGGTTAGATCAGAAACCCATACCCCAGGTTGTTTTCTGACTCTGTCCGACCTGCGCGGTTCTTGTGTATTCGAAGATTAATGGTAATAGTCTCATCCTGGATGAACTATTCATGTTCCATTAAGATTCAGTGCCTTGAACAGTATTACTCCGATTTCCATCGAGTTATACTATCCTCCCACTTACCACTGCATATCGGTATTCCTCTCAGGAAAACCGTATGGTGAGTAACAATCTAATTGTTTCTTGTGAGGTGTATAAGTACAATACTTATGGTATCCCTAGGATAACCTACATTTGGCACTTATCCTATTTGGGTTTTAGTTTGGTATCATCCAAACATATGCCTACATACCCAAATTATCAAGAATGAGAAATCCGGTTTCTTTCCCGTTCATATCTAATATGATATCTGTTAAACAGATTATTATGGAACCTTATTCAAAATAAGTTCTTGCACTGTTTAAAGCTTATCCGTTGAAGGAAATGGTAGCTCAGAGCGACTCGTGATTAACCTTATTATGTCTAACAAAATTCGGTTAATCCGTTCGGACATACCGTCAAACTGACGTATTCCGGGAGGAGTCCTTATTTGAAAGAATACTATACTCTTTCATATATACTAGAAATTTATTGCTTAAGTATTTTCCATTACAGTCTTACCATGACGGTTTAATACTTTAGCCGATCTGTTTATCTATTTCGTGTCGAAACTGTAAAAGTTTCCGATTTGTGTTCTTCAAAAGAAACACATAACCATACGCGATGCCACATCCGTAAAGGTCACGAAATATTCATATCCATATCTAGCCTAGCTAGACATGGGCCCACTTGATTCACTATGAAGTAGGGCTAACAGATCGGTGGCATTTACACTTTTACCAAGTAAATAGTGTTTTAGGCACTTTGCCCAAATAGACTAGATTCGTAGACTTTATTTGAATAGAATCAAATCAGTCCTTACCCGCTCTTCAAAAGTGCGGATATACGATTCTTGTTTAGTAGTGTCCCTGACAACTATGCCACAATTAAGTTTCTTAACTGATCAAATCAGTTTGAGCTATTTATTTGTCATGTTATATATTGAGATATTATTTATATTCAAAATATAAATCTTGTTATACACATCTAATGTGTTTATCTCAATATCATCTTTATATAATGAAACACTTTAGTGTTCTAGAATATAAAGGTACACCCGCAGCGGGTTATACGCGATATAGAGATATGTTTCTAGTCAAACTAGATACATTATAACAGTTTCCTAATTTACGTACTAACCGAAGGTAGTTCCTAAATTCAGGTATCTACGATTAAAACAGCGACTTTTCGTCCTGTTTCAATTCGCAGATAAATCTCTATTGAAGTCAGTATCCTGTTCAAAACAGATTCTGAACATCAATATATTTTATGTACCACACTAAGTATTTAAAATCCAATTTCAATACTAGTTGTGAACATAATTATGACAATCATATTTGAAGTCAGAGCCTTGCTCGTCTTCTATTCCTTCTTAGGATATGTCCTTTATCTTCCCAGAAGATTATAATGATTTTGCCTTTGCCTGTTTCAACACTCCAGAAGCCTTTGGCCAAGCCTCGTGTTTCTGGAATATCGAATTAAGGTGCGCCTTGCGCTACAAGCTTAATATATTATTTTATCAAATAAATAACCTATTAATTTCCAGGACCATCCTGAAACTTTATTCCCAATTTGAAAATTAAACCATTAAACACATTTTCCCCAGGATTATGTTTTAAATGTCAATCTTTCAATTATATCTTGATTCTAATAGTCCAACTATTTAATCACGATTTGTGGGTACTATTTATTATAATGATTATAATAGTCCAACTATATAATCAAATATAATTTAAATTAATTAACCTCAATTACATTGATTACTATAATCCAATTATAAAATCAACTGTAAATCGAAATTAATTAATTCAAATATATTGATTAATATAATCCAATTATATATAATCAAATATAATACAGTCCAACTGCTTATTAAAACAACAATTTAAATATTAGTCCAACTATACATTTAATCTAACGACGAAATAATTTGTGATGAGCGCGTTATGGCGAGTATTGAACGAGTATTGCAAATTCAATTCTTGCCTCCCACTATTTTTCGGCGAGCCTCTAACCCTCTGTCGAGTACTCGGGAAACCGTGTTCCTAGTGGGCTAGGATCCCGTTAAATATCACACAATCTTGACTTTGGCCAACAAATTGTATGATAATTAACTAGGTAGATCTCGAAGATCAATTGGATCCCATCCAATTCCTAGATCCAGTAGGCGGATATCCAAATCCTAAACATTATCTTATATATGCCAATACATCCAATGTATTACCTAACCTTTTTCCTCTGAATCAACTAAGCCTTGGCTTTGGCACAACAAACCTAGTGATCCCAGTCAAGCGTGACCCCTTGACCATGGAAAGCTTCGTAATCAATGTCGATGGACAAGAAGTGGTCTTGACTTTGGCCAACAAACCACAACTTGGACAAGACACCGATATGGAACAAAGCCTCGTGATTCAAACACATCTTCGACGGACAAAGGGCTTGACTTGGCCAACAACCCAATGCCAATCTCGGATCTTGAGTAAGAATCACTCAATGGAAGGAAAAACACTTGATATTGAGCGATTTTCGCGTTGAGCGATCGCAATTGGCTACCAATTTATATCTTTATTAAGGTCTCATCATCATACACCCTTAAACATGCATTCTAAACACATAATAAAGCGCATATGATATAAAATAATAATGATATGCGGATGGATACTTTACATTGATCCTAGATCAAATCTCTCATTTTCTCTCTCCAAAGCTAGCACATGTATTAGTCTACCGGTACACTACACTTCTAAAGAAACCTCATTTACATTTGATTGATAACGAAACGAGTTACATAGGAATAAGAAGAAGAGATATAGAGGTGATTAAGGCTGGACACGCAGCACCAGGTCCAATTAATAAATCAAATTATTACAATTTCCAAAATTGTCCCACCCGACTAATATCCATCTGATATACATTATTCATGCATCGCAACCATGTATCACACAAGCATGTTATCAATCAATCTAATCCAATTAATTAATCTGATAATTAGTGATCATCCAATGTTCAAACAACGATTTGATTTTTGCTCGAGTCAAACTCGTTTTGCGAATAAGTACTCAAAGTACGAATTCTTGAATTAAATTAAACTACATAATTAAATCAATTTAATACGCATTTAATTCTAATCACTATTTAATTCCAAATTAAATATTACACTTTTATTAGCGAACCTTTACAACTTAATTCCAATTTAATCGCAACGGGTCTCAAAGCCCGATTAACATCTAATGTTTATTTAATTAAAGTCCAATGGGCTTTTAATTAATTTCTATAAGGCGTGGACTTTGGTCAACTCGGGTCAAACCGAATAACCAAAATCCAATCCGGGAGTTACCCCATAAGCCCAGAAATCAATTTTGGCCCTTAGGCCCAAATTAAATAATTAAGGTCCATTAAGTCATAATTGGACTTTATGGATACGGTTTTAGGCCCAATTGGATCCAACCAAATTTTATAAACTCAACTTTGTACAACAAAGCCAAAAGCCCAATCACAACCTTAAAGGCCCAATTTCCAAAAATAAGCCCAATTAATTAACTTATAAAATTCTAAATTCCATAATTAATTAACCTAAGTGTAATACACAATTAACCACCCAATTAATATTTCTAAAACATCAATTAGCATACTTAATCATGCACTTTAATGACAAATAGTGTCCAACACAATCTATTAAAATCAAACCCATTTTACATGCTTTTGTTCTCGGCAATTAGGGGTTTTTCCAATCCGATTCGGTTTCAATCCAATTGAATCCACAATCATCATTTCCAAATCCATTCAATTCATCCAATGAATTAAAATCAAAAAACACAATGAATTTCAAATTCAATTGAATTCGGCCAAGCCACTTTAATTTGGGAAAAAATGTTCCAAATCAAAATTCAATCAAATTGAACTTCAAAACAACATTACCCAATTGTTTTAAGTCATCCAATGATCAAAAAAACAAAATCACCAAGAAATTTAGGGTTCTTTAATTTCGGCCAACATAAGCAATTTGGGGAAATTTGTTCCAAACACAATTTCAACAAATTGATCCAATCAATCTTAAATTAAACATACTTTAAGCATTCTCATTCATCCAATTTCAACAAAATATGCTCAAAATCAAGTTTTACCCAAATTTGTCACTTTATGCCAACATAAAAAATTGGGGAAATTTGTTCCAAACATAATTTCTTCAAATTGATCCAATCAATCATTAATTCAACAACATTTAAGCATACTTAATCAATCAATTTAATCAACAAATATGCTTCAATTGATTTTACCCAATTTGTCATGCCCAAAATTTAGGGAAAATTGAATCCAATCCAATTTCATGAAATTAATCATACACAACTTCAATTCAACCTCATTCAAGCATACTTCATCAAACAATTCAACCAAATCATGCTAAATCGAGTTTACCCAATTTTAACCCTAACTTTTTCATGATTGATCAAAGCTCAAGATACCATTGTTGGTTTCTAATATAGGTCCCAAGAATCATGAAATCAAGCATAAAATTCGCATGAATACACAAAGGAATAAGGCGGAAACTTTACTCACATGAACGGTTTTGGATGCGAAGAACAAGATCCATTTTCCTCCTTGTTGAAGCTCGGTTTTGGACTCCATTGAGCTGCTGTTTGATGCTCGGTTGGGGCTGTTGATGCCTTCAAAATTCGGCCAGGGAGACCTCCATTGAAGCTCAAGCTTCAAGCTCCAAAAATGGATTCCAAGCTCATAAATTCGTTTCCCTATCACCTATGTATAACCCAAGGTGTGCTAGCACTTCTTCATCTTCCTTGCTTCTCTCAAATTCGGTCCTTCCCCAACCAGAATTTGGTGAAGAAATCGGCTTGAAGCCGTGAGAAGAGAAGAAGAAAAAGAGAGGAGAATGGAATGCGTAAAAGAAGAGTGGAGAGAGAGAAAGAAAAAGAAATGTAATTAGTTTTTATAATTTCTAAAATTAATAAAAACCATTTACCAATCTTTTTACTTTCCATTAAATGCTAAAGTCAAAAAGTAAAAGCAAAAGTTGCTTTTTCAACTTCTACATCAATCACTCAAATCAAGTGACAACATGTCACATCACTCAAAGTGACATTTGATTTGACGCTTGATGTGACTTGCGATTTGACGCACGATGTGACTTGCGTGCCGCACTCGAATTCGAAATGCGAATGCGCTCGCAAATAATCCCGGGCTCGGGTTCGCTAATTCCAAATTAACGAATTTTCCGTTGCGTCGTAATTAAATGATTACGCCTAGCGAAATTCACTATCACGTCGCTAACGAATTAATCCTAAATTAATTCGTTCGCCCGAATTAAAATCCAATTTTAATCCGCGTCGAAATCCAATTTCTAATAATATATCAAATATATTATTTTATCGATTAATTCCAAATTAATCGTTCTCTCTCTTTAATTAATATTTTATCCCAGATAAAATATCTTGTGATTAATCCCAGATTAATTTTCTCTCTCTTCTAATTAATCCCAGATTAATTAAGTGCGAGTTATACGTCATCGGTGAATCTTCGGGAAAGCGACCCATGAGATCTCCGGATATGTTGGCAGTAAATACGGTCGTCGGACTATCCGAACACGTAAGTACCTCGTACTACGTTTATACCGATTTACAAGACAAGGTTGGCTTCTAGCAAAGCGCCATGCCTACCCAATTCTCCAGAAATATTCTTACAGGAATATATAGATTGTATCAAGCGTAGTATATCGTAGTATTGTGTATATCGGCCAGTATCGGATAGTCAGTGCTAGGGCTGAGGCTGGGGCTGGATAAGTGTCTGCCCAGTCCGAAGCACATGTCGGATGTCTGGTAACTAGTCTCTATAATCGGGTATACATGACCTTGTCATAATATCCCGATGGCCGGCCAGCACTTAAGAGCACTAATACCGTATTCTGCGCGACATCATCTCCACTATGACTGAAGTGATACTTCCGTCTTGACATCACACCCAATACACTACGACTCTCTGATAAACCCAGAAGTGGTGTACGCAGAACCGGTTAAAGCCCTGTACCACCAAGACCAAAGTCTACGATTATCGTAAGTATTATTGCGATGCAAGTCTCAGGTTAAGACTATACACACCTACCTTGATTTCGGCCTCCCATAGACACATAGTCATAATACCAATGGGATTCCGAGGGGTCTATCCAGAGCGAAGCTGTTTCCCGTACCATCGGTGAAACACAACCTCCTATCGCACTTGCATAAGTATCCTATACTTATATATATGAGAACTATGCCGTTGTGCCCTCACAACGCGCACAAGTGCAATACTAGCCTATTCCGCATTATCGATGTCCTGTCTCGATAATATACGACTAGGGATATTAATGATTAATCCTTCGTGGACTGATACTGTCTCATATCATTCTCAATCCAGGAACTAATCATAGGACCTCTCTTCATTTATACATCTAAGGTTATCTAATCACAAATGATGAGAGTACAATCTCCTTTGTCACATATTTAATTTGCTACAACAACACAATGATCTGTGCAAATAGTGACGCTATGGGTCATTTTGTCCAACAAGAGCCAGATCACAACAAAACACAACCCACCCTTTAAATTAGATGTGGCAGCTCATTGTCAAACAAAGGTCCATATTCCCTCCCAAGCAAATCATTCTATCCTATATTCTTTCAGCAGCAAACATGCAATGTTGCACTTGGATACCCAAATCATTAAGGTCCTCATGATATTTATCAAAGAGTGTAATGTGACCATAAATGCAAAAACGCACAAATTCTTGAATGGGTAATGAAAAGATCTACGTAGTTTAACAGGCTTTCTAAATCTATGCTGTCAAAGGCGATAGGCAAGGCCGTCTAAGTGCCTCCCAAGCGCCGTCTTAGACCAGTCAAAGGGTGGGTTGACTAGTCTAACATGTAATATTTTGTCTAATAGAAAAGGAATCATAACTTACAATACCTAAGGCATGCCCAAGTGTCACAAATGACTGTTTGAAAAACCTGCCCAAGTGTCGCAAGCAATTGTTTGAAAACCCACCCAAGCGCCGCTTAGGCAGTGCCTTTAACAACATAGTTCTAAATGGAGAGACTAACAACCAAATTGCAAGATTTAATGTCTTAGTGCGTGCTGTAGAAAAAACTAAATTCAAAACAAAATTTCATAGACCTGTGCAAAAGAAATGAATTTCACATGCCAACGATGAAGCAAAAGATGTAGTAATACGTGTAATTAATGAATTTCACATGCCAACGATGAAGCAAAAGATGTAGTAATACGTGTAATTACTAAGACAAATGCTTTAAAGCTACTTCACAAGTTCTTCACCAGATACAAGTTCTTCACCAGATGTCTACTGATACATACTTTTACCCAC
Source organism: Zanthoxylum bungeanum (assembly GCA_019454045.1). Lineage (NCBI taxonomy): Eukaryota > Viridiplantae > Streptophyta > Magnoliopsida > Sapindales > Rutaceae > Zanthoxylum > Zanthoxylum bungeanum. The sequence continues at coordinate 4,758 of SKCR01011876.1, read as the reverse complement.
CAAACCAGATAATGAAATTTAAAGAAGCTTTTAAAAAAAAAAACAAACATTACTCAATTTCCTGATTACTACCCTAAACAGAAATCCTCAAGACTAAAAACAAAAACAAAAAGGGAACTAAAAGATGAGAAGAATACTTCAATCATAATCAACAATTTAGAAAGTTGAAAAATTAATAACAGAGCATTTACGACAATTAATTGAATCAAGCTTACCAATCCTTTGCTTTCATAATCATCATCCAATGCCCACTGATACTTTGACTGATTCAATCCAAATGATCATCCAAATTTGAATGAGCTGCAAATTTTCCCGATCATATTTGATTAGTTAAAGAAACGAAACGGAGTTTGCTATAATTCATTTTTCTGGAAATCAAATTCTTAACTAAGCTCGTCTATCAGCAGAGAAAAGGTATGTAAAATATCATAAGACACCATAACTTCATCTTTTTCCTGATTTGCATCAAAGATCCATCGCCATATTTCTCTTTTTTCCCATTTTCATATCCAAAATTTTCCTCCACATACTCAGCTACCAAACAGCAAAATAAAAACTAAACCCCCAACCAAGTAAAGCACCAAAAAAAAAAAAAATTCCAATTTTTAACAATTTGCCACAAACCAAAACAACCCAGATAGCAGAAAAGATACCCATCAAAACGACAATATCGATTTGCACTTTGGTGACAGCATTTCTGAAGAATCCAGAAAGAGACCCATTTGGAGACTAAATATCAGCAGCAACAGATTTCCCAAACTGGTGCAGCAGAGGAGCCACAACTTTTTTTCTGTAGGGAGTCAAAGACGGGATCCTCGGAGGGTTTTGGGGCCCGATTTTGTCGATAATTGGTGGCGGCGTTGAAGGGTCCTTGTTGATTGGCATTGTGGAAATGTGGAGAGTGACTGAGAGAAAATGAAAGTCAAGAGTGAAGATGATGAGATTTCTGGGAAAGCAAGTGAACACTTCGCTCGCAGCTCCAATCCAAGTGGTGGTTTTATCTTCGGATCTTTGGCGCTTGCTTGCTGTACTTTTATTTATTATTTATTACTAACGTAGGCCTTTTTAAAAAAAATTTAAATATTATTTTTTTATGAAGAGGCGCTTGATTGCTGTCCTACCCAATGTTTTATGAAGAAAATATTGAATTTTTAGATATATAAATATAAAAATTATTATATTTATCATTATGGTTTGTTTTGTTACCATGATTCAATTATTCTACAACAGTATTTTTATATTATGACCATGACAAAAGTTTTTTAAATTAAAAATAGGAAATTAAAAAGACCCAGAAGCAGCGACACTCACGACTCTCGAGCGGCCATTAAAAAGAGATTCAAACAGTAGCAACAATATTTTTTTTTTTTAATCATTCAAAATCCCACCGCCAAATCACTATTTAAGCGGAGTAATTAAAACCTCAGACTGTCCCAGATTACTACAAAAAATGTACTCCCTAAATTCAAATCAAAACCTGAAGATCAGACCATGAACCCTTGAGGACCAGTAGCAACAATACATAGTATAAAATGCAACTTTTTTGCCTTTTTAAAGGGTTTAAATTACAGACGCTGAATGAATGCAGCAGGTGAGCATGGCAACAATGCCTAGCTGTCTAACAAATATAACTAACCTAGTAACAGAGCCCATTGTGAGCAGAAATGTGCAGGATCACACAAACCTTTCAAAAAATTAAACATGGATTCAAGTCGCTCATTGAAAAGTTGGTCCCGTGCCAGAAAAATCGCGTACAAGGAAATCCATTATGCTGTCGAGAGATTTACAGCAACTGACCACCGTTCTCCATGGATTGAATTGCCTCAGTATTATCATATTTTGCAGTTGCAGACTCTTTCTGATTCCTTTGACAGCAACTTGTCCCTCCATACTGTCATTCAGATCATATTACTGACCAATGATAGCTCATGAAGCTCACTTAGCATCCACTCCTCTCCACTTTGACCTCCAAGGACCATAGTCTTTGTCCCCCCAATAACACAAGTACTGTGTCCCCAGGCAAATCTTGGAGGTCGTCCAGGTACATTCAGTATTCGCCATGTAGGCTTCTCATCAGTAGGATCAAGGAGATAAAGCTGGGTTGCCGAGTGAAGACCAGCAACAGACCCACCAAAAATAAGAATTCTTCCACCTGGGAGGCTCACAGCAACATGATCGAGCCTAGGAGGAGGAGCTATGCCCCCTGGGTTTTCGGCACCAGGCATTCCGCTCCCAGTTACACACCTCCAACAAGGTTCCTCCTCACTTAGATCCATTGTAAACACATCACTAGAACGAAACCGAAGAGGCCCGCTCTTAGCCAGACCCCCAAACATCAGTATTTTCCTACCACCGTAAACTGAAAGCGTATGGCCCAAACGAGAAGGTGGGGTCCATGCTACAAGTATCTCTCTCCAAACAGGTTTCTCCATTGAGATATCAAGCAGAAACGTGTCACTTAAAAGAACTCCAGAATCTGCACAACCACCAGAAACTATCAATTTCGTCCCATCAAGAGTGCAGGAGCTGTGCCATGATCTTGGAAGCGGAGGAGCCAATCCAGAAATTTCCCGCCAGGATGGAGGATTGGCATCCAAATCCAAAATAAAAACATCATTGAGTAAGCCTTGTGTTCCACAGCCTCCAAATACCACCAAGTTAGACCCATTAACACAAGAAAGCGTATGACCCCAGCGACCCGGTGGAGGAGATCTCACTTGGACATGTTGCCACTCTGGATTGCTAGAATTCAGGTCTAGTACAAAGGTGTCATTCATAGGTTGCATATTTACCCCTTCTCCACCAAAAAGAACCACCCTATTCCCAACTGCACAAGCACTAAAGTTGCACCTTGACGGTTCAACGGCACCCCGAACTGTTAGCTTCCTCCATGCTGCAGCTTCAAGAGTAGTCAACTCCCTCGCCAGCCGAACCCAGCCAAGTCTCTTTGCACCAGGCACAGTCTCTAAAACGCGAGTTGTTTCACTACCCCAGGTATTCTGGCAAACCATTCTCCAAAGATCCTCATTCTTCGTCAGCTCATAAAATCGCCTGCTGACAGAACTAACTGATGCAATATCTCTTGGTGACAGCAGCGAAAGTATCTTAAGGGACAGCACCTCATCACTTAGTTGAAATATCCCACAAACCTCCCGACAAACATTTCGGTCTCCTATTGGAACATTAGGATTACAGGGAAAAAAGGATCGCAACCAATCTGATGATTTTACAGACTCCTTAACAGGATATCCAAGCACGGGACCCAGATCAACATTTGCTTCTGTGAAGAACTGGATTCCAATGATATGAGTTATTGTTTCGTCATCTCCATATATAGGAGACAGTCGCAATCTGTTCATTAGAGGGGATCCATCTTTCCGGAAGTTCAACAACTCACCTTGGAATTCGATACCCTCCTCAAGACATCTCCTAATTTCTGAAACTACCGAGGAATCCACTAATGGGTGTCTTCTCTTTGCAAATGGCCCTCTACATTGCAGGAAACGGCTGTGATTCCACAATATCAGAACAAAGAAACAACTCTACCAATCAGTATCTAATCAAATGGTGAACAAAGAATAAGAAAGATCAATAAATAATCACCAATTGAATTTTGCAAGAGAGAGAGAAAAGCAAATGTACTCGGATAAACTGATCCCAAAAGAATGGACCAAAACAAAATCTGAAAATGATATCCAGAAAAGTACCTAAACTGAATGCTAAACTTTGTCTAAAAATAACTTTCAACATAGTGAACATACAGTAGCGCAAGTGGTCATCAAACAAATTCCAAACCACCAATAATTATGGTAGAGGAAATGCAAAAAAATTACCCATATTTATATAGAAAATCACTCCACATAATAATACAATTAGACAAGGGAGACAAAACTCAAAAGCAACTATACTTGGACTATTTCATCCAACTCAGGCTTAGATAAAAACAAACAACAAAGAGCTTTAAACATTCACCACAAGCCTCTCTGGATGGAATTTTTAAACTAATTATACAATTCCTATAAGTTTACCACTCCCAATAGAATTTTTTCAAAAAGAAAAAAGAAACAGAACCATCCAAATGCCAAGCTCAAACACAGCTCTCAATATCACCAACAAAAATATATTATTTCACCGGACTATCATATAGTTAGGGTTAAATTAGTTTATGCAAACAAGCAACTAAAGCAAAAAACCCTAATTTGGCTAGCTTTCTTTTAACAAACTACAAGCTAATGATATAAATTAACAATTAAAAGAATTAAAATAAACATTTTGGAATACTGACCAATTACGACCGATAACATCTTCAGCACGATAACCAGAGACGGATTCAAAGACGGTGTTGACATAAATAATGGGATGGTCAGGTTCAAGAGCATCGGTAACAACGAACCCACACGGCGCCGTTTGGAGCAAGTTCCCGACGGGGAAAGGAAACGGGCAAGTACCAGCAGCAACGTCGTTAATCGTCGTCAATTCCTCGCCCTCTTCTTCGCTAAGATCAGAATTGCTATCCCACTCCATGAATTAATGAGAAAATTGAGAAATTCAACCCATTTGAGTAATGAAAATAAAAAAAGCAAACCCTAAACCTAAGGGTAAAATAGGAAGATTGGGAACAAAAAAGGGATCAGCAAAGTGGGCGTGAGCGAGGAGGAAATGAAGTACAACAAAACCGAAGGGCGAGTACTATTAGGGAGAATTTGCCGCTAAGTTCTGAAAGAGTGAAAGGCTCGTCATGCGGTTTGAGTTTGCGAT
>SKCR01011875.1:0-36021 GCA_019454045.1 Zanthoxylum bungeanum | reverse complement strand
ATTAATCATGCTTGATTCATTATCATATGTCCAACACATAAATTGAAATATCAAACCCATCTACATGCTTAAAGGTCTCGGCCAAGGGAGTGATTTCATGTCCAATTCGGTTTCAATCCAATAATCCGCATTCGACATTAAATACATATCCCGAACGATTTCCAATACATCCAATTATCAAATCAAAATTTACCAAGACATTAGGGCATTAGTCACATTCGGCCAACTCAAAGATTTTGGGGTTTTTGTCCAATTCGAAATCCAATCCAATCCGATTCAAATTAACATCAACCTAATCGATTCTAACTCATCAAATGAATTAAAAAACAAAAATCCAAGATCCCAAAATCATCAAACCATTCGGCCAAGGACTTAATTTTGGGGAAAATAATTCCAAATCATTTTTCATCAAATTAGTCCAACCAAAATGAATTTAAACATGTTATAAGCATACTCAAACAAGCAATTTATTCAAATCATGCTCAACACATTTACCCAAATTTTAAACCCTACAAATTTCATGCTTGCAACATTAGCTCATGATGCCATTGTTGGTATTATCTAAGGTCCCAAGATCAAACAAGACATGAAAACATGCGTGAATACACCATGAAGATAGCGGAATACTTACATTGATCGGTTATGTCGATATGAAGACGAATCATGCCCAAAAACGCATTGCCTTTGTAAGCCCACTGCAGCAGTCCATGCTCACTGTCTTGGCAGTTTCGGGTCTCAAAACGAAGCTCCAACTCCATCGGATGAGTCCCGCCTCAGGTTGAACCTCCCTACCACCTTCGCAAGACTCGTAAGTGTGCTAGCACTTGATTTCTCACCATGAGAAACCACTCTTAGCTTCCCTATTGCTCACGTTTTTCTGGTTCAAAACCAGTGAGCATGGTGCCCATTTGGGCGTGAGAGAAGAGAGCATTTTAGAGAGATGAAGTTTTGTGTTGAATTCAAATGATTTACCAAAAATCAATTATATTTATGCCATATTTTCATTAAATTAATATTAAATTATGACACATAACATGCAATGGCTTAGAGTGTCAAACACTCAAACTCCATGCAATGACATTGAGTGCAATGTACACAATCTACATGCAAAGCATTAGAATGACATGTGTCATGTGGGCCCCACACGTTTCCAAATGAAAGTGGGCCACATGCACTCACGCGTTTGGGTTCGATATTTCCGAAATACCGAGCTTACGTCGCGACGTTAATTCAATCGAATTTAAATAAATAATTGCGCCTGGCGAAATTATTATTTACGTCGCTAACGAATTATTTCTAAATTAACTCGTTTGCCCGAATTAAATCTGATTTTAATTCCGCGTCGAAATCTAATTTCGTCTAATATATCGAATATATTAATACATCGATTAATTCCGATTAATTAATCGTTCTCTCTTTAGACGACATTTTATCCCAGATAAAATATCTCCGTTATTAATCCTAGATTTTTTCTCTCTCTTCTGTATAATCCCAGATTATTTAAGAGTGCGAGTTGTGCGTCATCGGTGGATTATCGGGAAGCGACCCATGAGATCCCCGGATAATCTGGCAGTAAATACGGTCGTCGGAGTATCCGAATCACGTACGTACCAAGTACTACGTTCTACCGATTTACGAGACAAGGTCGACTCCTAGCAAAGCACCAAGTCTACCTAATTCTCCGGACATATCCATTTAAGAATATTAAGATCTGTATCAAGCGTAGTATACTAATGTATTGTGCATATCGGCCCAGTATCGGATAATCACGTGCTAGGGCTGGGGCTGGATAAGTGTCTGCCCCGTCCGAAACACATATCGGATGTCTGGTAACTAGTCTCTATAATCGGATATTCATGACCTGGTCATAATATTCACGATTGGATGGGCATCACTTTAAGAGCACTAATACCGTATCCTGCGTGACAATCATCTCCATTATGACTGGAGTGACACTTCCGTCTTGACATCACATCCAATACACTACGATTCTCAATATACCCTGCATTGGCGTACACAGAACCAGTTACAGTCCTAGACGACCTCAACTAAAGTATATCGATTGTCGTAAGCATTAGCGATGTAAGTCTCAGGTTAAGACTATACACACCCTCCCTGATTTCGGCCTCCCATAGACACATAGACATAATACCAATGGGATTCCGAGGGTCTATCCAGAGCGAAGCTGTTTCCCGTACCATCGGTGAAACACGACCTCCTATCGCACTTGCATAAGTATCCACACTTATATATATGAGAACTATGCCGTTGTGCCCTCACAACGCACACAAGTGCAATACTAGCCTATTCCGCATTATCGATGTCCAGTCTCGATAATACTACGGCTAGGGATATTTAATGATTAATCCTTCGTGGACTGATACTGTCTCATATCATCTCAATCCAGGAACTAATCATAGGGACCTCTCTTCATTTATATATCTATGGTGATCTAATCACAATGATGAGAGTGCAATTTCCTTATTACATAGTTAATTTGCTACAACAACACAATGATCTGTGCAAATAGTGACGCTATGGGTCATATTATCCAACAAAAGGTTCGTTAAATAAAGTGTAGTATTTAATTTGGAATTAAATAGCGAATTAATATTAAATACAAATTGAATTGGATTTAATTTTGTAGTTTAATTTAATTCGAGAATTCGTACTTTAAGTACTTATTCACAAAAACGAGTTTGACTCGTGCAAAATCAAATCGTTGTTTGAACATTGGATGGTCACTAATTATCAGATTAATTAATTTGATTAGATTGATTGATAACATGCTTGTGTGAATACATGGTGTGATGCATGAATATGTATATCGGATGGAATTAGATGGGTGGGGCAATTTTAGAAATTGTTGTAATAAATTTGGAATTTATTAATTGGACCTGCGGTCCAGCCTTATTACCTCCTACTCTTTGTATTCTCTTCTCACCTATTCCCCTCAATGTAAATGAGGTTTCTTTAGAAGTGTAGTGTAATGGGTAGAAGTAATACATGTGCTAGCAGGAGAGAGAAACGGAGAGATTTGATCTAGGATCAATTGTAAAGTATCCATCCGCATATCATTATTATTTTATTATACGCGCTTTATTATGTATTTAGAATGCATGTTTAAGGGTGTATGATGATGAGACCTTAACAAAGATAATAAATTGGTTGCCAATTTGCACGCGAAAAACCCTCGCAAAATATTAAGGGTTTTTCCTTCCATTGAGTGATTCTTACTCAAGATCTAAGACTGGCATTGGTTTGTTGGCCAAAGTCAAGACCACTTCTTGTCCATCGACATTGATTACGAAGCTTTTTATGGTCAATGGGTCACGCTTAACTGGGATCACTAAGTTTGTTTTGCCAAAGCCAAGGCTTAGTTGATTCAGAGGAAAAGGTTAGGCAATATATATATATTGTATATTTGTTTTGAACTTGGATGTCCCCCTACTGGATCTAGGAATTGGATGGGATCCAATTGATCTTAGAGATCTACCTAGTTAATTATCATACAATTTGTTGGCCAAAGTCAAGATTGTGTGACATTTAACGGGATCATAGCCCTCTAGGAAACACGGTTTCCCGAGTACTCGACAGAGGGTTAGAGGCTTGCCGAAAAATAGTGGGAGGCAAGAATTGAATTTGCGATATTCATTTAATTACTTGCCATACGCGCTCAAACAAATATCATTCGTCAAAACAATTAAATGTTAGTTGGACTAATATTTAAACGTTGTTTTAATTAACAGTTGGTTTGTATTCAAACAAATTAATTATAGTTGATTAAATAGTTGGACTATAATAATCATTATAAAAAATAGTACCAAAATCATTGATTAAATAGTTGGACTATTAGAATCAAGATAAAATTGAAAGATTGACATTTAAAACATAATCCTATGGAAAATGTATTTAAATGATTTAATTTTCAAATTGGGAATAATATTTCAGGATGGTCTTGGAAAATAATAAGTTACTTTATTTGATAAAATAACAAATTAGGCCTAAGCCCGGAGTTAAGCAAATAGTAGAGCATAATCTTTGGAAGATTTATGTGATGATAACTTTAGTGCTTAATCCATTAATTTCTGAATCAGAACTAAGGATTAGATCCTTAAAGTATGATAATGAAAATGAAGGATCTTCATAAATCTATACTTAGATTTTAGAAGTACTAAATTGCAATAAATAACTCTTGGAGAGTTACTGGCAATTCTCAAGGAGTCAAAGCCAAAGTTTGCAATATGGCAAGTAGCGCAAGGAGCACCTTACTTCGATATTCAGGAAGACCTAGGCTAGGCCGAATGCTTCTGAGTGTGGAAAGGGGCAAAGGCAAAATCATTATAATCTTCTAGGAAGCTAAAGGACATATCCCAAAATGTCTGCAAAAAATGTGGCAAACGGAATCGCGGAAGCATAACTGCCTTTTGGACAAAGCATACATAAAGGAATTGAAGAACGGGCAAGGCTCTGACTTCAATATGTTTGTCATAATTATGTTCACTACTAGTATTAAAATGGATTTTAAAATACTTAGTGTGGTACATAAATATATATATATATATTGAAGTTCAGAATCTGCTATGAGCAGGATACTGACTTCAGTTGAGATTAATCTTCAAAACGGAAACGGGATGAAAGTCGCTGTTTTGACCGTAGATACCTAAGTTTAGGAACTACCCTCGGGTGTGTACTTAAATTAGGAAACTGTTAAAATGTAACTAGTTTGACTAGAAATATATCTCTATATCGGGGTTTAACCCGTTGCGGGTATACCTTTATATTCTAGAATACTAAAGTGTTTTATTATATAAAGATGATATTGAGATAAACACATTAGATGTGAATAACCAGCATTTATATTTTGAATATAAATAAATCTCAAAAATATAATATGACAAACAAATTGCTCAAACTGATTTGATCAGATGAAACATATTGTGGCATTGTTGTATGGAAACAATTAAACAAGACTCGTATATCCACACTTTCGAAGAGTGGGTACTAGGACAAATTTGATTCAATTCAAATAAAGTCTACGAATCTAGTTTATTGGGCAAAGTGCCTATAACACCTTACTTGGTAAAAGTGCAAATGCCACCAATCTGCTAGCCCTAGTTCATAGTGAAGCAAGTGGGCCCATGTCTAGCTAGGCTAGAGGTGGATATGAATGTTTTGTGACCTTTACGGATGTGGCATCACGTTATGGTTATGTGTTTCTTTTGAAGAACACAAATCGAAAACTTTTAGAGTTTCGACACGAAATAGACGAACAGATCGGCTAAAGTATTAAAACATCACGGTTTGACCATGATGAAAATACTTAAGCAATAAGTTTCTCAAATACTTGAAAGAGTATAGTATTCTTTCAATGAGGTCTCCTTCCGGAACACGTCAATTTGACGATGTGTCCAAACAGAGTAACCGAATTTTGTTGGACATGATAAGGTTAATCATGAGTCGCTCTGAACTACCATTTCCTCCAACGGATAAACATTTAACAGTGCAAAGCTTATTTGAATAAGGTTCCATAAAAATCTGTTTGACAGACTTCATATTAGATATGAACAGGAAGAAACTGGGTTTCTCATTCCTGAAAATTTGGGAATGATGGGCATACGTTTGGATGATACCAAACTAGAACCCAAATTGGATAAGTGCCAATTGTAGGTTATCCTAGGGATATCATAAGTATAGTACTTATACAACTCACATGAGAACAATGTAATTGTTGCTCACAATGCGATTTTCCTAAGAGGAATACCATATGTAGTGGTAAGTGGGAGGATAGTAAAACTCATGAAAATCATAGTAATACTATTCCAGGCACCGAGTCCTTAATGGAACACAAATAGTTCATCAAGGATGAAACTATACCAATAATCTTCGAATGCACAAGAACCACGTAAGTCAGAGAGAGTCAGAAAACAACCTGGGGTATGGGTTTCTGATCTCACCTCATAAATATGTCAATCTTATTGAGGTATACCAACTGACTACGTATGAGGAAGTGATACAAAGTATCGACTCCCTTATTATGGCAAAGTGCCATGACATCCGAAATGGATTCCATGTATACCAACTATGTTTAAACACCAGTTGATGTACCGCAAGGCATTGTGCCTATTGGTACAATATAAGTCTTCAAGAAAGACATACATGGATGGCAACATACCAACGTATAAAGCTAGGCTTTTAACGGAAAGGTATCGTCATCAACATTGTGTTGATTACGATTCAATCTTTTACCTATTGCCATGGTGAATCCATTTGGATAATGCTTGCTAAAGCTGCACGTTTCATTTATGAAATGTGTCAGCTGAACGGGAAAATCGCTTTCCTTAAACAGAAACCTTTTGGAGGATGTTTACAACATCTTGTCGGTTTTGTCGTAACAAACTAGCAAACAAGGTTTGCAGGTTATTTGATCCATGTTTGGGTTAAAGCAAGCATTAGGTTCTTGGAATTATCGTTTTGATGTAATCATAATAGTTTATGATTTAATTCAAAACGAAATGATTCTTGTGTATATATGGAGGTTAGTGGGAGCGCACTGACAGTGGTTGTCCTATACAATAATGATAATACGTCATTTCTTGGAAATGATATTCCCATAAAACAATCAGTGAAAGCTTGGCTTTCATGAACACTCTCCGAGAACTCGTACATTGAAAAATGTACGCGACCTGGTGTCTCATACGCTTTGAGCATATGAATTCACAATCGGGTCAATCCTAGTCATAGTCACTGGATAGAAGTTAAGAACATATTTAGTTTCTTAGAGAACTAAGGATGCTGTCTTAATCTATGGAGATGGAGAACTTGAAGTGACTGGGATCACTGTAGCAAGTTTCCTAACCGATGAAAATGACTATAAGTCACAAACGGTACTATACAGTTTGAATAACGGTATGGTGAGCTGGAAATCTTCAAAGCAAGATACTGTTACAGAATAAACAACAAATTTGGGTTATTGTTGTAGCTGAGGCAGCAATAGAAGCCATTTGGGTCGATAACAAATCTAATTAGATTATATATATTTCTGTTAGCAGCTCAGCTAGGCTACATCACAGGCTAAAGGATTAATGGTCTCATCAACGATCCATATACATACTTCAATATTCATCTGATTCATTCGGATCATACATCGTGGCGATGTGATGATCGAATAAATCGCATCAGATGATAATCATGCAAATTCGCTAACGAAAGCCTTTCTCAGCAGTTTGAGCTAACTGTACATAGTTCGGGTGTAAGACACTCGAGTGACTGGCTATAGGCCAAGTGGGAGATTGTTGGACAATTATGACCCATAGCGTCACTATTTGTACAGATCATGGTGTTGTTGTACAAATTAACTATGTGACAAAGGAGATTGCTCTCTAATCGTTTGTGATTAGATCACCAAGATATATAAATGATAGGAGGTCCATATGATTAGTTCCTAGATTGAGAATGATATGAGACAGTATCAGTCCACGAAGGATAAATCATTAAATATCCCTAGTCAGAGTATTATCGAGATTGGACATCGATAATGCGTAAAAGACTAGTATTACACTTGTGCGCGTTGTGAGGGCATAACGACATAGTTCTCATATATTTGGGTATAGGATACTCATGCAAGTGTAATAGGAGGTTGTGTTTTACCGATGGTACGGGAAACAGCTTCGCTCTGGATAGACCCCCTCGGAATTCCATTGGTAGTATGACTATGTGTCTATGGAAGTCCGAAATCAGGGTAGGTGTATTTGGTCTTAACCTGAGACTTGCACCGCTAATACTTGCGACAATCAATATGCTTTGGTTTTGATCGTCCAGGGCTTTAACAGGTTCTGTGTATGCCTCTGCTGGGTATATTGAGAATCGTAGTGTGTTGGGTGTGATGTCAAGACAGAAGTATCACTCCAGTCATAGTGGAGATGATGTCACGTAGGATACGGGACTGGTGCTCTTATATGCTGCAGCTATCGGGATATTATGACTAGGTCATGTATATCCGATTATAGAGACTAGTTACCAGACATCCGACATGTGCTTTGTACGGGGCAGACACAATTCCAGCCACAGGCCTAGCACATGACATCTGATACTCGATCGAAATACGCAATACTACGTATACTACGCCTGATATAGATCCTTATATTCATGTAAGGATATTTCTGGAGAATTGGGTAGGCATGGCGCTTTGCTAGAAGCCAACCTTGTCTTTTAAATCGGTATAAACGTAGTACTAGGTACTTACGTGTTCGGATAGTCCGACGACCGAATTTACTGCCAACATATCCGGGGATCTCATGGGTCGCTTCCCGAAGATTCACCGATGACGTATGACTCGCACTCTTATTAATCTGGGATTGATCAGATAAGAGAGAAAATTAATCTGGGATTAATTGAGGAGATATTTTATCTGGGATAAAATATCAATTAAAGAGAGATAACAATTAATTTGGAATTAATCGATAAAAAAATATATTAGATATATTATACGAATTTGGATTTCGACGCGGAATTAAAATTAGATTTTAATTCGGGCGAACGAATTAATTTAGAATTAATTCGTTAGCGACGTGAATAGTGATTTCGCTAGGCATAATCATTTAATTGCGTCACAACGGAAAATTCGTTAATTTGGAATTAGTGAACCCGAGCCTGGGATTGTTTGTGAGTGCATTCGCGTTTCGAATTCGAGTGCGGCACGCAAGTCAAATCAAGCGTCAAATCACTAGTCACATCAAGCATCAAATCATGTCACTTTGAGTGATGTGATAATTTAATTGATTGAGTGATGTGACTTGATGGGAGTTGATGTTGGTAGTTGTAAGCCTTAATTAGTTTGACTTTTTAAAAGCGAAAATTGTGTATATGATTTTTTGAAAATCAATTACCAATTTTACAACACATTTATCATCTCTCTCTCTCCATTCTCTTTCTCTATCTCTCGATAAAACTGCCATTTTCTTTCTTCTGGTTTTACTCACTGCCGTGAGCTAGAGGAAGCAAAAGTTTGATGATTTTGTGGGAAAATCATCAAGAGCTAGCACTCCAAGAGACATGCTAAGGTGATAGGGAAGTCCACCCATGAGCTTGGAATCAACACAAGCTTGGAGCTTGCTTAGAAGATGATCCAAAACCGAATACATGGAGAGGCAAAACTACCACTGCCGAGCACTCACAAGGGCAAAAAATAAAGTTTTGTTGATCACCGCATCACTCAACCGCTCGATGTAAGTATTCTGCAACTCCCTCGTTGTATTCGCACTATGTTTCTTGCTTTATATTCGATCCTCGGGGCCTGTTGAAACTCCAACAGCATACACAGAACCTGTTAAAAGCTCGGATGACCAAAACCAAAACATACTGATTGTCGCAAGTATTAGCGATGCAAGTCTCGGGTTAAGACCACATACACCTACCCTGATTCGGATTCCCATAGACACATATTCATAATACCAATAGGACTCCGATGGGTCTATCCAGAGCAAAGCTGTTCCCGGTCCAACGGCTAACAGAACCTCCTATCACACTTGCATAAGTATCCAATACTTAAATATATGAGAACTATGTCGTTAAGCTTCCATAACGCGCAAAAGTGTAATATTAGTCTATTCCGCATTATCGATGTCCAGTCTCGATAATACTACGACTAGGGATATTTAATGATCAAACCGTTCATGGATCAATACTGTCTCATATCCTATTAATTCGGTATTAATCCTATGGAGTTTTATCATTTATATATCCAAGTAATCCAATTACAAAATGATAAAATAGCAATTTCCTTTGTCACATAGTCAATTTGTACAAAAATACAATGTCTTTTACAAATAGTGATGTTGTAGGCATTGCATTTTCGCATGTGAAACCCGATGATGAGTCTCAGTTGGAGGCACTACCTTTTTAGTTAAGGATATTGCGGGAAATGGAGGTCGGAAGGGGAAATTCAGAATAAGTACGTCATCGGATTCATTTCGCAAGTTCACTATTTTCGTTCGTGCTGCGTTCGTTACTTCGTTCGAACGTCAAGCAGATTGTGGGCGTTTGTGTAGCGTTCGAAGGGGCGTTCGAACGGTGTCGGTATTTCTGGTTTTGTTGCTAGCCTCACCCCAGCCCAATTAGCCCACCAAAGCCCATAAAACACATCCCAATTAATAAAACACATTTAAAACACATGGGAAATAAATTAATATTAATTAGATAATGTAATTGAATTAAATAAAATAATTAAACATTTACCAATTAAATAAAACATAAAATATAATCATACCTAATTAAGACAAATCAAATATATTAACTTCCTAACTAAACAAAATCACATACTAAATTAAAAAGATGTCATGCCTAATTAAAATCAAGTATAACAAATTAAAGATATTGACTTCCTAATCTAAACCAAATTTGTCCCCCCTCAATCTTTGACTTTCCTTGCTCAACACTAAATCAAATCCCTTCCTTGTGAGACAAGGTGAAGCCCTAGCCATTCTCTATATAAACAACCCCTAACCAAGACCTGATGCCCCTAGCTCATACACACAACTCACACGAAAATCACAGCTAGAAACCCTAGAAGTTCACGCATACTACAAAGAAATAACATAAAAATTCTCTTCATCTCCTTCCCCTAATCACCGAAAATCATACCTCCATTTAGCAACCTCGTATCACCGAAAAACAGCCCATACAGTAGCCTTAAAACACGCATACAGCAGCCCTAAAAACACACAAACAGCAGCCCTCCACCACCGAAAATTACAACCAAAAATCGAACTGTAGTAACATAAAACTGCACTTATAATCCTTGAAATAACCACACAAAACTGCACCAAAAACCCCAAAAACAGCAGCCATGCACACCAAAACAGTGACCTGAACAGTGAGTGGAAAATACAGAGGAAACAAAAACAAAACGGAGGCCAAACAGCAAGCAAAGCAGCAAAACAGCAAGCCAAGACGCTAAACGAGTGAGAAGCAGAGGAGCTTTACCCTTCCGATCTCCGCGAAACGTGAGTCCGAAAATCGGCAAAAAAGGTTAGACCTGAGGGTATTTTCCACACTCGTTTTCTGTTTTTTTATTTTTAATTTTTTTATTATTCATTGAGTATTGTTTGCATGATTGTTATGACAAAAAGCATGTTGTGGCCCTTGAGTAGATAAATATGTATGAATCATGAAAAATTGTATGTTGTGGACTTGGAATAAAATAAAAGATGTGTCAACTCTCGCGGTATATCGGATGGAAACCCGGACATGAATTCATAGCCGATTCCGAATGGACGGTAGTATGATCTGTACTCGGGATACAACTCCACGTACCGCTTGAGTAAACGGCGCCCTCTTTTGTTTTATGTTGCTTCGGTTTATTTATTTTTTCGTTATTTGAATTATGCATGTTACTTTTATATGTATGATACAATCGAGCGCATGGGCTTAGTAAGTCGGATTAAAGGTCCCCTAATTGGAGGGGTTAAAATCCTTTTACCATGATCCTTTGCCGCGCCAGTTGATGTGTGTTCGGTTGAATGCAAGATATGTTCAATCTGGCATACCAAGTTTGATGTGATTGCCTTTATTTTTGTATGTATGATACAATCGAGCGCATGGGCTTAGTAAGTCAGATTAAAGGTCCCCTATTTGGAGGGGTTAAAATCCTTTACCACGATGCTTTGCCGCGCCGGTTGATGTGTGTTCGGTTGAATGTAAGATATGTTCAATCGGGCGTACCAAGTTTGATGTGATTGCCTTTATCTTTATATGCATGATACGATCGAGTGCATGGGCTTAGTAAGTCGGATTAAAGGTCCCCTATTTGGAGGGGTTAAAATCCTTTACCACGATGCTTTGCCGCGCCGGTTGGTGTATATTCGATTGGATGTGAGATGCGTTCAATCGGATATGTGAGGTCCCACATTGTGGATTTGTTTGTCTATGAATGTGTTGCATGCATCAGGTCTGGTTCCGTTCTAACGCGTTCTCGAACGCCACACGAACGCGAACCTTCTGTTTACCGTTCGAACGCGTTCTCGAACGCTACGCGAACACGCACGCATTTTCTTAGTTTCATCATGCATCATGTCTGGTTCCGTTCGAACACGTTCTCGAACGCTATACGAACGTGAACCTTCTGTTTACCGTTCGAACGCGTTATCAAACGCTACGCGAATGCGCACGCATCTTCTTAGTGTTTCATGCATCAGTTCTGGCTCCGTTCGAACGCGTTCTCGAATGCTATATGAACGCGAACCTTCTGTTTACCGTTCGAATGCGTTCTCGAACGCTACGCGAACGCGCACCCACTAAACTGAGTTATTTTCATCAGATTTTGTACATAATTGTCCCTAGTAGGTATTCCTTCGTATGATAAACTTGATTGTTTCTATGCATTATGCAAGATTGTGTAGGTGTCGTTCATCTGTATTCCCCTCATGTATGAGTATAATGTGTTTATTAACTTGTATGCTTGTCGTATGTTAATCTTTATGTATGCAAATTGAGACATAGATTACATGCTAATAGGCTGTATGCAAATTCGGATATGTGTTACATGTAAATTTAGATGAACTTGTTGATGTATGCATGTGAATTTAGAAGCATGATACTCTTGGAAATAAGTGTTACTTAAACTTGATTAAATTATTTCATAAATCCTTTCATTACAAGTGACATAAGTAAGGGACCATTCCGAACCCAACGGTTTGAGGTCTTCCTTGCGAGGGGTGAGTGCGGCCTTAAATCTCATTTTCATGGTTCACACCAGGTGGCGACTCCATTATTCTCCGGTTAGTCCCCCGGACTATTCCGTACTCCCAACCAGGTCGCGAGCCTGGAACAGCATGCGTCGTCCAGTTCCTGTGTCCCACAGATGCTATGGGTCATAATTGTCCAACATGTTACCCCCGCCCGACAAGAATATTCATATCCTGTAAGGAAATCTACCTAAGAGATATTTACCCAAAGGTGAGATCGTGAGCTATTGAGTCTAAGGCTAAACCTAAAATCCATTTTCCAAGTTCATTTTAAGTTTACCAAATCAATCTTATTAATGGCCAGTTAACAAGAAGCATTAAGACTAAGGCTCAATAAATAAACTAATATATTACCCAAGAAACAAAATAACCAACTTATAAACCAGTGATATTGGAATTCATCATAACGCTAGATACAGTATTTAGTTAGAACACATATCTAGGATTATTAAGAACTTAAATAAAAAAAATGACAAAAATAAACTTGAATATTTAAAAAGTAAAATAAACAATGAAATAAAATGCAAGGGTTAGATGACCACTTTTATTATTTCTAATTTAGAAATCTCCCTTATTATAATATATAAATTTTCATGACATTACCAACCGACCAAATAGGCGGTATCCTGATTAAGTCAAATTTTTTATTGATTCTAACAGACCATAAAGGCGGTATCCAATTAAGTCCAACCGACCATAAAGATGGTATCCCATTAAGTCAGATTTTAAGATAGTTTATATATTGTAACTAAGGGAGATTAATCTAAATTATAATAATAAAAGCTTTACCTTTCACCCCAGTAGAGGGAAGTTACCTACTCACACTTTAAAGTAAAATAAAGAAGGATCTATTGCTTAAAATAAAAATTAAATACAAGAAAGCTGTAAATAAGCAAACAAGATACAATCTTCATAGTATTCTTAAGGAAATCCCCTGAAGAATGTATGAAAATTTCAAATGAATTTGGACTCATTTATAGGCAAAGTTTTACTCCACATGTCACGATGCAGAATGCTTTACGCGTCGCGACATGATGTTGATTGATGACACATGTACGTGGCTTCCTGAGATGATGACATGTGGCACGTGTTTCATCGGCAGCTGAATTATTTGCTCGGTGTCGCGACGCGTGAAGGCTTGCGCGTCGCGACGCTTACGTCATTTCTTACGTCAATAAGGACACATGTCGACTGGTTGCATAATTGATCGTTGACGTCATGATGACGCGTGTTAGCAGCATAGTACTTGTGGCGGGTTGCGACGCAGAGGACTTGAGCGTCGTGATGCGTGAAATTACATTTTTGCCCTTTTGTCCATTTTTCATCATTTTTGCCCTGATTTGATTCCTTTGAGTCCTGAAATCTTATTTATCTACAAAATAACATAAAACACATCAAAGTATTCACAAAACTCAAGAAACTATACAAAGTATTAAGTAAAAGGGGCGTTAAATAGTGATATATTTCCCGCTTATCACACCCTCAAACCTAACATTTTGCTAGTCCTCTAGCAAAACAACAAAATAAAATAAAATTAACAACTTTAAACTAAAATTAAACTAAGCCACTTTCGTAAGGATCACGATTACATTTGTTGTATGCAACAAGCCTTTAAACCCCTAGGTGTCCCTAGTGGATGAGTTGTCGTCTCGTGAGAGCTTATAGCAACGATACCCAGAAACATCAATCAAATGTAAAATCAAACACACAAAACAAGTTAGTGACTAAATAAGTGAAATTCTTATCCAAGTTAATAGTTGTTTTCTTTCTTTCTAAATTACCAAATAAGAAAATTCTCCGATTATTTTTACCATTCTCCATATACACAACTAACAAGGAATTAATCAAATCATTGTGCCCACAATATTCATAAGTGTAGTTGAAAATAAAGTAATATTTTTCTCCTAAAGTTATATCAGAATTAACACCTTTTTGGCAAAGGAATTTTTTTATAATATCTTTAATCCATGTAGCAAACTTTGGGCCAGTGACTCCCAAGCCAGTTGGCTTTAGGGCACTAGGTGTTAAGACACCCCTACAGACTTAATTACTCAGATCTCAGATGTTTAAAGGTTCTACTGTTTGACCCGGACAATCTTTGCTTACTGAGGCAAGACGCCTGGATACTAAGTAGAAACTTTATTATTATTAACTCAAGCTTTTTCGTTTGACGCAAACAATCACTACTTACTAAGGCAAGATGTCCGGTTACTAGGTAAAAGCATGGTTAATTATTTATATACAATTTTTTTAATCCATCGCTTTTAGATGATTCCACTAATAAACTAGAGCACTGAATATTACAAACTTTTCACTTACAGCCCATGTCTGTATGTTACCATGCATGTTGATAATACCTGTCAACTGAGCATATGAATAGCCAATTTAGTCAGTATTATGGAGAATTAACGAATTTAAAATAATTCAAAAGGAAATAAATAAAAATTAACTTGTTACGAAATAGGCTGAGATACGTCTCAGGAGTGGAAATTCCTTACTCAGCTATCTCAAACACCATTCCACCTGATTAATCAAGTTAAAAAACACAAAAATAAAATATTTTAAAAAAAAAATTGAAATTTTTTGACTAAAAACAAAGCAAAAACAACACAACGAAAAAAAAAATTAAAATAAGATACTAATCAACTATCCCCCCCCCCCCCAAAAAAAACCTAATTGAGACATTGTCCCCAATGTCTAAAAAGTAGAAGAATAGTTTAGAATACAATACCTGGTTAGCTGGAATTCTACATCTAAAAAGAGAATTAAAGGTTAAGATCCAGATTTATCCGACGTTTCTTACCACGATCATTATCAGACCAGTTTATCTTGGAAAGGATATGGTCAATTTGTGGTTCAAATGCTAAGATTTGGTCAATTAAATCATTGGCTATTCTGGCAGTGAAGAGGATATCTTTTACAAGTTTTGAAAGGAACCCATTTCTCTGGGCATCATCAAGAAACACATAAAGAAAGTCATAAAATCCATCAACGTTAAATAGTTCAATTGGATTCTGGTGTATGTTCAAGTTCGCCCAAGATGGCATTGTAAAAAATTTCCTCCATTGTGCCCAAACCACCTGGCAAAGCAAAAAATGCATCAGCACAGTTAACCATTTCAACAAGTCGTTCGGACATACCTGGCACGATGCATTCCTCTCTGTTTGATGGTCCGATAAGATTTGCCTCTACCAAAGGTTTTGGGATGATTCCCAAAACTTGACTTCCTTCTTCATGTACGGCCCTTGAAATGTACCTCATTAGTCCCAGATTGCCACTGCCATATACTAAGTGCATATTCCTTTCAGCTATGACTCTACCCAATTCCTGTGCTGCCTCAGCGTATTCTGGTTTAGAGCCAAAACTAGTACCGCAAAATACACAGATGTTAACAACTCATCTTTTTTAAGTTGCTTCCATTTTTTTATATATTTCTTTCTCAAATCTGGATGTCTTCAAGAGTGCAATGATGATTTCAATTTATAGATCCTGAAAAAGGGTGAGTAATAATAGCACTAGTACCTGCCATATGACAATTATAAGCTAAATAGTAAAATAAATTGTGAACGTCAAAAAGTCTAGATCCTATTGCCGAAAATAAAAGAAAATAACAAAACAAATCACAATTATTAGTTAAAGACAAAGAAATAATAATATGTACAAGAAGTAATGGCTTGAATGACATCTATGCGTCAAGGACAAGCTTCTCATCCAATTTTCCTATAAATTGGCAAACAAGGTCTTTTAATGTCAGATTCCAGAGACTTAATTGTTGTCTTTCTTTTTGAAATTTTGTATGTAACATGCGAATCGTGTGATACACATATCTACTAGGATGCGTCTCAAGAGTCAATGATATGTCATACAAAGACTTATTACTCATGTCATCCCTAATGAATTTAATTTTATCTTCATGGGTATCAGACACCATTCCTAAAGAACGACAACGAGTATTACATGTCATGCGTGCACATTAAAAACAAACACATAATCTTTTAGCTCTTCTTTTCTTAGCATATGTGCTTCTTCCTAAACCATACAGAAATGAAATAAAATAGTTAGATGACTCACCTGCTAATCGGACTCGTGCTTCAATTATCCAACGAATGTCATTAGGAATACCTTTGATCATCAGAAGTCTCATTCGTTCAATGCGTGCTTTGTAGACTTTCATCAGAGAGTTTTGAGAGAGATAAGGAAATTGCTTGTGAAGGTTTGCGAGAACATCTTCCATCATGTCTGTGACTTTAACTATAAAAACTAAACACACCAAATCTTAATATATACCCGAATTGCATGGGTTGCCTCCCTGCTAGAGCTAAGTTTAACGTCGTCAGCTAGACATGACTGCTCGAACGTTAGGTTGGATCTGCCAGTATGAGACTTTCCTTTTGTCATTCAAATGATTCTCCTCAATAGTGCTTGACACGCTAGCTGTTAACTTTGAATGTGTTGTTGAACTTAGGGTTGTATATCACAACTACTCCATAGGGTAACACTTGAGTAATCACAAATGGACCTGACCACCTTGATTTCAGCATTTCAGGAAAAAATTTCATCCTTGAATTGTATAACAACACATGCTGCCCTGGTTTCAGTTGTCTGCGCACTATTTTTTATCATGTCATTTCTTGGTCTTTTCTTTGTACAGTTTGGCTTTTTCATAAGTATGTAGGCGAAATTTCTCCAATTCATTAGTTGGTGGAGCTGTTTCTCTCCCGCTGCTTGTAGATCAAGATTTAACTTCTTCAATGCCAAGTACGCATTATGTTCAAGCTCCACTGGCAGATGGCATGCTTTCCCAAACACCATTCGATATGGGGACAAACCAATAGGTGTCTTGTAAGCTGTCTGGTAGGCCCATAGTGCGTCATCTAGGTTTGTAGACTAATCCCTTATTGTTCATCCAACGTGTAGGACACAGAAATCGACGACGCTGTCCCGAGATCGTGGCCTGGTCGGGAGTATGGAGTAGCTCGTGCGGGACTAAACAGGAGAAATAAAATGGAGTAGCCACCCAGTGTAAACTGGGAAATTATTTAAGGCCGCACTCACCCCTCACAAGGGAAGACCTCAAACCGTTGGGTTCGAAATGGTCCTTTACTTATGCCAATTGTAATGAAAAGATTTATGCAATAGTATACCCAAGTCTTATGCAGCACATGCAAGATAATTTAATCAACACACAAGTTTGCATACCCATAAACATTAATAGAAACAATGGAAGCATACTACATTAATGAAGGGATATTTAAGCACATGATGCAGAAAGGAATAACTAAAGAGGAAAATATGCATGAAACACGAGGAAAGAATATGTCCAGTATGTGTGCTTTCGAGTAGCGTTCGTAAACGCATTCGAACGGTAAATAGGATGCACGCGTTCGAGTAGCGTTCAAAAACGCATTCGAACGGGATAAGGCTGAATGTATGCGTTAGAGTAGCATTCATAAACATGTTCGAACGGGACGAGATATCATGTATGACATGACAAAATGCATGAGCGTTCGAGTAGCGTTCAAAAATGCGTTCGAACGGGTTAAAGCCGAATGCATGCGTTCGAGTAACGTTCAGAAACGCGTTCGAACGAGATCACAAAAAATACATCTATAATCACATAAACACATGCATGAGTGTTTCCCCTAGCGATATGTGGAGTTGTATCCCAAGTACAGACCGCACTACCGTCCATTCGGATTCGGCTACAGAATTTACGTCTGGTTTCCATCCGATATACCACGAGAAGCACACTCAATTACTAACCCAATATTGACATACATGAAATATGATAATGCATATAACCATAAATAACCGAAGAGACAAACATGCGAAATAATGAAGAAAGATAAATAACACAAAATAAATGGGGAACAATAAAACAACCATAAATCCAAATTAAATGCGAAATAATAAAAGACTAATAATACGAAATAAATGGGGAATAATAAATATGTGACCAAAGAATTTGGCCATTTTCAATGTAGGACTTCGCATGCCCGGTTGGACGTATTCCATGTCCAACCAAGCATGCCGTTTCCAGGACGACAAAATAAAATATAATAAAGGGTGCCCTCAGGTCTTACTTTTATGTCGTTTCTCGGAGCGCGTTAGACTTCGCCGGAAGGGTTAATGTTTTCATTATTTTTCTGGTTCACTGGTTCGCTGTTTCCAACTCGCTATTTTCTCTTTTTCACTCGCTGTTCACTGTTTTGTTCACATCATTCAAGTTGTCAAGTCGCATCACTCAAAGTGACAAGTGATTTGACGCTTGATGCGACTAGCGATTTGACGCTGGATTTGACTTGCGTGCCGCACTCGAATTCGAAATGCGAATGCGCTAGCAAATAATTCCGGGCTCGGGTTCGCTAATTCCAAATTAACGAATTTTCCATTGCGACGCAATAAATGATTACGCCTAGTGAAGTCACTATTCACGTCGCTAACAAATTAATTCTAAATTAATTCGTTCGCCCGAATTAAAATCTAATTTAATTCCGCGTCGAATCTAATTTCGTTTATATATCAAATATATAATTACCGATTAATTCCAAATTAATCGTTATCTCTCTTTAAATGATATTTTATCCCAGATAAAATATCTCGGCGCAATTAATCCCAGAGATTATTTTCTCTCTCATCTTATTAATCCCAGATTAATTAAAAGTGCGAGTCATACGTCATCGGTGAATCTTCGGGAAGCGACCCATGAGATCCCCGGATATGTTGGCAATAAATTCGGTCCTCAGACTATCCAAACACGTAAGTACCTCGTACTACGTTATACCGATTTACAAGACAAGGTTGGCTTCTAGTAAAGCACCATGCCTACCCAATTCTCCAGAAATATCCTTACATGAATAAAGGATCTATATCAGGTGTAGTATATGTAGTATTGCGTATTTCGATCCAGTATCGGATGATCACATGCAAGGCCAGGGGCTGGTACAGTGTCTGCCCCGTACGAAGCATATATCGGATGACGAGCAACTAGTCTCTTTAATATGGGATAATCATGACCAAGTCATATTATCCCGATGCTTGCAACCTTTTAGAGAACCAGTTATGTATCCATACGCGATCATAATCTCCATATGACTGGACTGACACTTCCGTCTTGACAGTCACACCCAACTGTTGGTTATTATCTAGGTCCCAAGATCAAACAAGACTTGAAATAATGCGTGAATACACCAACGAAGGTACGGAATACTTACATTGATCGGTTATGTCGATTTGAAGACGAATCAAGCCATAAAGCCCACTGCCTTGCTCACGCCACTGTGCAGATTTGCTCACTGGTTTGAGCTAATTCGGGTCTCATTTCGAAGCTCCAAACTCCCATCGGATGAGTCCCTCCTCATGGGTGAACCTCCCTAACACCTTCGCAATAGTCGCAAGTGTGCTAGCACTTGATTTTACACCATGAAAACCACTCATTCCTTCCCTAAAGTTCACCCTGACTGGTATGAAAACAGTGAGTTTTCTGTCATTTTGGCGTGAAGAAGAACAAAGGGAGAGAGAGGTGAAAAAGTGAAGACTTGTAAAACATTTACCTAATAAAATGTCTTATATATTTTCCTAGAAAATATGCTAAAAACCATTTACCAAAATAATATATCTAATAAATTAATGGTAAAAGTTTTTAGCTAGTCACTATTTCACCTACTTACATCACTATTCAAATGTAACTTTAATAAAGTGATTTGATGTGTGTCTTCACTCAATCCATCAATCAATCAATCAATCAATCAATCACTCAAAGTGACTTTTGATTTGACGCTTGATGTGACGATTGATTTGAACGCTTGATGTGACTTGCGTCGCCGCACTCGAATTCGAAATACGAATGCGCTCGCAATCACACTCGGGCTCAGGTTCGCTAATTCTCATTAACGAATTTTCCGTTGCGTCGTAATTAAATGATTACGCCTAGCGAATTCACTATTCACGTCGCTAACGAATTAATTCTAAATTAATTCGTTCGCCCCGAATTAAAATCTAATTTTAATTCCGCGTTCGAAATCTAATTTCGTTTAATTATCGAATATATTAATTTACCGATTAATTCCAAATTAATCAATCTCTCTCTTTAGAAGATATTTTATCCCATATAAAATATCTCCGTAATTAATCCCAGATTAATTTTCTCTTTCTTCTATATAATCCCAGATTATTAATGAGTGCGAGTTATGCGTCATCGGTGCATTATCGGGAAGCGACCCATGAGATCCCCGGATACGTTGGCAGTAAATACGGTTGTCGTGTATCCGAATCACGTACGTACCAAGTACTACGTTCTAACTATATTAATACAGACTTTAACGAGACAAGGTCGGCTCCTAGCAAAGCACGATGTCTACCAAATTCTCCGGTCATATTCATCTAAGAATATTAAGATCTATATCAAGCGTAGTATACCATTGTATTGTGTGTATCGGCCCAGTATCGGATAGTTACGTGCTAGGGCTGGGGCTGGATAAGTGTCTGCCCCGTCAAAACACATATCGGATGTCTGGTAACATAGTCTCTATAATCGGATATTCATGACCTGATCACAATATCCCGATTGGATGCGCATCACTCAAAAGCACTAGTACCGTATCCTGCGTGACATCATCTCCACTATGACTGAAGTGATACTTCCGTCTCGACATCACACCCAATACACTACGACTCTCTGATTAACCAAGAAGTGGTGTACGCAGAACCGGTTAAAGCCCTGTACCACCAATACCAAATTATATCGATTACCGTAAGTATTAGCGATGTAAGTCTCAGGTTAAGACTATACACACCTACCTTGATTTCGGCCTCCCATAGACACATAGTCATAATACCAATGGGATTCCGATGGGTCTATCCAGAGCGAAGCTGTTTCCCGTACTGTCGGTGAAACACGACCTCCTATCGCACTTGCATAGTATCTGATACTTATATATATGAGAACTATGCCGTTGTGCCCTCACAACGCACACAGTGCAATACTAGCCTATTCTGCATTATCGATGTCCAGTCTCGATAATACTCCGGCTAGGGATATTTAATGATTAATCCTTCGGGGATTGATACTGTCTCATATCATTCTCAATCTAGGAACTAATCATAGGGACCTCTCTTCATTTATATATCTATGGTGATCTAATCACAAATGATGAGAGTGCAATTTCCTTGTCACATAGTTAATTTGCTACAACAACACAATGATCTGTGCAAATAGTGACGCTATGGGTCATTTTGTCCAACACAACACACTACGATTCTCAATATACCCAGCATTGGCATACACAGAACCTGTTAAAGCCCTGGACGACCGCAACTAAGTATATTGATTGTCGCAATTATTAGCGGTGCAAGTCTCAAGTTAAGACCAAATACACCTACCTTGATTTCGAACTTCCATAGACACTTAGTCATACTACCAATGGAATTTCGATGGGGTCTATCCAGAGCGAAGCTGTTTCCCGTACCATCGGTAAAACACAACCTCCTATTACACTTGCATGAGTATCCTATTCCCAAATATATGAGAACTATGTCTCTGTGCCCTCACAACGCGCACAAGTGTAATACTAGTCTTTTACGCATTCATCGATTTCCAATCTCGATAATACTCTGACTAGGGATATTCAATGATTTATCCTTCGTGGATTAATATTGTCTCATATCATCTCTCATTCATACAGGAACAAATCACAGGGACCTCCTATCATTTATATACTCTAATACAAATGAAAGTAGTGTAATCTCTTTCTTTGTCACATAGTTAATTGTACAACAACACCATGATCCGTACAAATAGTGACGCTATGGGTCATAATTGTCCAACATGCCTTGTCCATACAGCAGTCACGGTTCCAGTGACTCCATTTGCCATAGTTTAGGCACAATCATTGGGATATGTCTTTTGTCTTCTCAGAAGACTATGATGATTTTTCCTTTACCTCTTTAGAAGCACTGGCTCTGCCTCATATAGCATAGCCATCAACTCTCCAAGAGTTTACTCTTATTTCATAATGAACCTGCCCTAGCTTTCTAGTAGAGACTATAAGATCAAATCATTGGTAGTCTTGGCCACGTAGGTAATGCCCAGCTAACCTAGCTAATCGATGTTAGCAATCATCTGCGACACCTAGTGCTCGACAGATGTACCCTCTGACATACACGAGCGAAAGAGCTTCTTTTGCAATTTGTACTTTTAAGATCTAAGAATAGATCTATGAAGATCTTTAATTTCAACATCATGCTATAAGGATCTAATCCTTTAGTCTGACGACGGAATTAAAGTGTCATTGCATTAAGCATAATGGATTGAGCACTAAAGTTATCATCACATGAATCTTCTAAAGATCATGTTCTACTATTTGCTCAACTCTGGGCTCGAGCCCAAAAGGTTGCTCTATCAAATAGATAATTTCTCAGTTCTCAGGACTATCATGAGGTTCTATTCCCAATTTGAAAATTAAAGCCGTTTAAATACATTTTCTCCCAGGATTATATTCTAAACGCTAATCTTTCAGTTATCTTGATTCCAATAGTCCACTATCTAATCAACGATTTCGGGTACTATTGAATATAATGATTACTATAGTCCAACTATATAATCAACTATAATTTGATTGGTTAAATTCAAATAATATTGATTACTATAATCCAATTATATAATCAACTATAAATTGAAGTAGTTTGAATACGTCCAACTGTTTAATTTAAAACAACGATTAAATATTAGTCCAACTAATATATTTATGTAATGAAGAAAAATTAAATGAGCGCGTATTGCAAGTATCTAAACGAAATTGCAAATTTAATACTTGCCTCCCACTATTTTTCGGCGAGCCTCTAACCCTATGTTGAGTACTCGGGAAACCTAGTTTCCTAGTGGGCTAAGATCCCGTTAAAGAACACACAACCTTGACTTTGGCCAACAAGCTGTATGATATTTAACTAGGTAGATCTCTAAGATCAGTTGGATCTCATCCAATTCCTAGATCCAGTAGGTGGACATCCAAGTCCGAAACATATATCCAATATATGCCAATATATCCAATATATTCCCTAACCTTTTTTCCTCTGAATCAACTAAACCTTGGCTTTGGCACAACAAGCTTAATGATTCCAGTTAAGCGTGACTCATTGACCTTTGAAAGCTTCATAATCGATGTCGATGGACAAGAAGTGATCTTGACTTTGGCCAACAAATCACAACTTGGACAAGACATGCGATATGGAACAAAGCCTTCATGATTCAAACACATCCGCGATGGACAAAGGTCTTGACTTTGGCCAACAAACCAGTGCCAATCTTGGATCTTGAGATTGAATCATTTAATGGAAGGAAAACGCTTAATATTTGTTGAGGTTTTTTCGCGTAATTGGCAACCAATTAATTATCTTTGATTAGGTCTCATCATACCCCTTAAGCATGCATTCTAAAAGCATAATAAGGCGCGGTAAATAAATTAATAATGATATGCGGATGGATATTTAAACACTTGTTCCTAGAACAACTCTCCATTTCCTCTCTCCCGCCGCTAACACAAATCTTACTTCTACCCAATTACATAACACTTCTAAAGAAACCTCATTTACATTGAGGGGAATATGTGAGAAGAGAAATACAAAGAGTCAAGAGGTAATAGGCTGGACACGCAGGTCCAATTTAATAAATTCTAAATTTATTACAACAATTTTCCAAAATTGCCCTCACCCATCTAATATCCATCTGATATACATAATTCATACATCACATCCATGTATTCACACAAAGCATGTTATCAATCAATCTAATTCAATTAATTAATCTGAAATTAATGACATCCAATGTTCAAACAACGATTTGATTTGCTCGAGTCCAACTCGTTTTAAGAATAAGTACGAATTCTCGAATTATATCAAACTACAATATTAAATCCATTTCATTTGTATTCAATACTAATTCTTTATTTAATTCCAAATTAATAATTACACTTTATTAATGAGCCTTTGCAACTTAGATTCTAAATCTAATCTTACAGGTCTCAAAGCCCAATTAACATACAATGTCAATTTAATTAAAGTCCAATGGGCTTTCAAATAATTTATAAGGCATGGACTTTGGCAACCAAAGCCCAATAAGGAATCACCATTTGCCAAAAATCAATTTAGGCCCAATTAAAATTTTAAAGGCCCATTTAATCATATTTGGACTTTATGGAAATGGTTTTAGGTCCAATTGGATCCAACCAATTAACCTAAACCAAACTTGGCCCAACCAAGCCCAATAAGCCAAATACAATATTTTAATCCAATTCCAATTTAGCCCAACTAATTAAATTCCAATCCCAAATATCATAATTTAATCAATTAAAGTGTATTAGCCATAATTAATTAGTTAAATTAATATTTCCAAAATACCAATTACACTAATTAATCATGTTAATCATCATCAACACAGGTCCAACATTATTGAATAAAAAAATCATCTCATTTCATGCTATATTGCTCACGGCATTTTAGGGTTTTATAAATCTGATTTCGATTTTAATCCAATTAAATCCTAAATCAATTTATCCCATGTCTTTCAACTCATCCAATGATCATAAGAACAAAAAATACCATGACATTAGGGCATCTTATCAATTCGGTCAAGCCAAATTTTTGGGGAAAAATAATCCAATTCAATTTTCATCAAATTGATCATGCATAACTCTAAGTTATCATCATTCAAGCATACTCAATCAATCAATTTTATCAAATCATGCTCAAATCAATTTACACCCAAATTTTACCCTAAATTCAATTTCATGCTTAATAACCGCTCTGATACCATAGTTGGGTTTTCTAGGTCAAACCAAGATCATATTAAGCAAGAAATATGTGAATATAAGAAGAAGTACAGCGGAAATTATACTTACAATGATCGGCTTTTGGATACGATGAACACAAAACTTTTCTTCCATGGATGATTCGGCCAAGCCCTTTGGTGTGATCTTCAATCCAAGCTCCAAGCTTTGTTGTTGATTCCAAGCTCATAGATGGGTTTCCCTATCACCTTTGTAAGACTCCTTAAGTGTGCTAGCACCATAAAAAAATTTGCAACAAATCTTCCATTTACTCATTTTAACTCTCGGCCAGGGAGAGAATTTTGAGAGAGAAAATGGCACCATTACCGTGAGGGAGAGGGAGAGAAGATGAAGTTGTAAAATGTTGTTTTGATTTCAAAAATCAAATACCATATCCCACTTTCCAAAAATGGTACAAGGCATTAAATCCTTCAACAACTCACATCAATCAAAAGTGTCAAGATGTCAATCACCAAAAAGGTGACAAGACTTTCATCACTTGAGTGACTAATGATGTGACGCGTGATGTGACTTGTGGGCCCCACTTGATTCAAAATACGAGTGGGCCCGCAACACATCCCGGGCTCGGGTTCGCTAATTCCAAATTAACGAATTTTCCATTGTGACGTAATTAAATCAAATTTAATTAAATAATTATGCCTAGTAAAATTACTATTCACGTCCCTAGCGAATTAATTCTAAATTAACTCGTTCGCCCAAATTAAAACTAATCTTATTTTAATTCCGCGTCGAAATCTAATTTCGTATAATATATCGAATATATTATTTTATCGATTAATTCAAATTAATCGTCTCTCTCCTTTAAATAGAATTTTTCCCAGATAAAATCTCCGTAATTAATCCTAGATTAATTTTCTCTCTTAAATAATTAATCCAGATTAATTATGTCTGAGTCATACGTCATCGGTGAATCTTCGGGAAGCGACCCATGAGATCCCTGGATATGTTGGCAGTAAATCCGGTCGTCGGACTATCTGAACACGTACGTATCTAGTACTACATTTTTATACCGATTTACAAGACATGGTTGGCTTCTAGCAAAGCACCGTGCCTACCCAATTCTCCAGAAATATTCTTAAAGGAATATGTAATATGTATCAGGCGTAGTATACGTAGTATTGCGTATAACGATCCAGTATCGGATGTCACATGCAAGGCATGGGGCTGGAATTGTGTTTGCCCCGTATGAAGCATATATCGGATCTCTGGTAACTAGTCTCTATAATCGGATAAACATGACCTAGTCATATTATCCCGATAGCTGCAGCATATAAGAGTACCAGTTCCTTATCCTACGTGACCATCATCTCCATATGACTGAAGTGATACTTCCATCTTGACATCACACCCAATACACTATGATTCTCAATATACCCAGAATAGGCGTACATAGAACCTATTAAAGCCCTGGACGACCAAAACCAAGTATATTGATTGTCGCAAGTATTAGCGATGTAAGTCTCAGGTTAAGACCAATACACCTACCTTGATTCGGACTTCCATAGACACATAGTCATACTACCAATTGAATTCTGAGGGGTCTATCCAGAGCGAAGCTGTTTCCATACCATCGGTAAACACAACCTCCTAACACACTTGCATAAATATCCAATACTTAAATATATGAGAACTATGCCGTTATGCTCCCACAACGCGCACAAATGCAATACTAGTCTATTCCGTATTATCGATGTCCAATCTCGATAATACTATGACTATGGATGTTTTAATGATTAAACCTTAGTGGATTAATATTGTCTCATATCTTATTAATCCGGAACTAATCATATGGACTTTTATCATTTATATATCCCGGTAATCTAATTACAAATGATAAAAGAGCAATTTCATATGTTGCATAGTTAATTTATACAACAACACAATGTTCTGTACAAATAGTGATGTTATGGGTCATAATTGTCCAACAGGAATCCTGGTTGTGGATTTTTCATTTCCCTTGAATTATTGCTCCATGTGAAATGGGATAATTCCTCCAACCTGAGTTATAGGTATTGGAATAAGGATTGTTCCCCTATCTGTTGAAGTTACTGACATAATTCACCGTCCCATCTTGTTGTTGTAAGATTCTACCTCTGGTGCTCCTCCATATGGTGAACTTGTGGATCCAGCATTACCTTGCATGCTAAGAGTTTTCATGAATTTTCATATCTGATCTAGCTTGGCATTCAATGTTGTGTTGGCTCTAACTTCGTAGATTCCTATTATTCGTTGAATTATGCTCATTTTTTGTTGGCCACAAAGAATTGTTGTTGTCCATTTCTTCAATTAAGTCTCAGACCTAATCTTCTCCTTTTGCCATTAAGTTCCTCCAGCAGCAGAATCTATTGTGGTTCTTATTAGTCCAGAAAGTCCATTGTAAAAGGTTTGGACTTGGAGCCAAGCCTTAGCTCTGTCTTTCAAGGAATATAGGAAAACACGCAGTCTCATTGCTTCTTCAGCCGCTCGATTGTAATTGAATGTGCCGTAAACTTCCAAGAAATGGCTGATGTGGGTATTAGGATCTTCAGTTGCACTTCCCAGAAATTGAATTGATTATTGTATCATCTGAATGCATGTTTTGACGTCACAAACATTTTCTGGTAAGGGAGGAAGTACAATGCATGATATGAAGCCGTCAACCACCGGAATTATTCTGTCTCGAATGAGAATTGGTGGTATAACTTCCAAAGGTTCAGGTTCTATGTTGATCAATGCTTCTAACCTTCACGCATTTCCCTTCTCATTTGTCTGATTGTTCTTTCAATTTATGGGTCAAACAGATGGATTTCAATGCTTCTTCCTGCCTGTCTCATGTAGTGTTTGAGAACCTAAAACACAAGAAAACAAAAATAATGAGTAAAATGAAATTAGACACAAGTAAAGTACCTAACCCCAAAATCAATAGTAAAAATTAATTGAATCCCTGGCAACGGCGCCAAAAACACTTGGTCGTGGTAAACACACACGTATGCAAGTGCACATATCACTCAAGTAGCATAAATGTATCGATCCAATGAGGACTTAAAACTTAAGCTATAAATTTATAAGTTAAATATCTACAAGTATCTAATTGATTGATTGTTGTTTGATTGGTGATTTTTATCTGAAAATAACTAATTAAAACAGTGCGAATGTAAATTAAAGGAAAATCAATATTATAAAACTATTTAGGTTTGTGAATCATTCCAATATTTATTAAAGATGAAGTGATTATTTCATGTTTGTGTAATATATCGGTTTATTAACCTGGAACACGAAAGTATGCAAAAGCCTCTTCCGATGGTCAGATGCAACACCACACAAACAACCCAGTTAACTATTTTCCTTTGTGTTAACTAAGTTACCTAAATTCATTAAGATTAAGTTCCAATTATGACTACCCCCACCCGACATGTATATTCCTATCCTGTAAGGAATCTACCTAAGAGATATTTACCCCAAGGTGAGATCGTGAGCTATTGTGTCTAAGGCTAAACCTAAAATCCCTTTTCCAAGTTCATTTTAAGTTAACCAAATCAATTTTATTAAATGGTTTAGTTAACAAGAAGCATTATGACTAACACTCAATAAATAACAAATATTACCCAATACACAAAATAACCAAATTATAAATCGATGATATTGGAATTCATCACAACCCTAGATACGGTATTCATTTACAATAAATATCTAGGATTATTAAAACTTAAATAAAGAAAATAACATAAAATAAACTTTAATATTTAAAAAGTAAAATAAAAATGAATAAAATTTGGGGTTACAGGATATGTTGGTTTCTATTAAGGTCCCAAGATCATAAACAAGCATGAAATAAGTGCGAATACAAATCAACGAAGTTGCGGAATACTCTCATCGATCGGTTGAGCGACGCTTTGACGAACAAAAACTCAAATTCTTCCCATCTACAGCTCACGACAGTGAGCTTGAAATAGCCCATTGTTTTGGCTTTGTGGATCAACTTCGTCAAGCTGCAAGCTTCGTGATTTGATTCCCGGCTCATGGGTGGACTTCCCTATCACCTTCGCATGTCTCGTAAGTGTTCTAGCACTTGTGATTTTGCCACAAAATCCCACTCTTGCTTCCCTTTGCTCTCGGTTTTTGACAGAAAACCAGTGAACAATTTTGCCTCCATGGGCGTGTGAGAGAGAGATGAGTGAAAGAGAGAGAGTTGTATTTTGGTTAAAGAAAATTGTGTATCTAATACCAATTTTGAATTTCCAAAATTCAATTACAAATTTTCTCTTTCCAAAAGTCAAACATTAATGCCAACCACCACATCCATCAACTCACATCACTCATGACCAGTGACTTGCGTCAATCACTCAAAGTGAAATACATCTATCACTTGATTGACGAATGATGTGACGCTAGATGCGACTAGCGATTTGACGCTTGATTTGATTTTTGTGCCGCACTCGAATTCGAAATGCGAATGTGCTCGCAAATAATCTCGGGCTCGGGTTCGTTAATTCCAAATTAACGATTTTCCGTTGCGACGTAATTAAATCTAATTTAATAAATAATCATGCCAAGCGTAATTACTATTCACGTCGCTAACGAATTAATTCTAAATTAATTCGTTCGTCTGAATTAAAATCTAATTTCAATTCTACATCGAAATCCAATTTCGTTTAATATATCGAATATATTAATTAATCGATTAATTCCAAATTAATCGTTATCTCTCATTTAATTGATATTTTATCCCAGATAAAATATCTCCGTAATTAATCCCAGATTAATTTTCTCTCTCTTCTAATTAATCCCAAATTAATTTAGAGTGCTAGTCATGCGTCATTGGTGAATCTCTGGGAAGCGACCCATGAGATCCCCGGATATGTTGGCAGTAAATTCGGTCGTTGGACTATCTGAACATGTAAGTACTAAGTACTACATTTATACCGATTTACAGACAAGGTTGGCCTCTAGCAAAGCGCCATGCCTACCCAATTCTCCGGAATATCCTTACAGGAATAAAAGATCTATATCAGGCGTAGTATACGTAGTATTGCGTATTTCTGTCCAGTATCGGATGATCACGTGCTAGGCCTGGGGCTGTAATTGTGTCTGTCTGCCCCGTACGAAGCACATGTCGGATGTCTAGTAACTAGTCTCTATAATCGGATAAACATGACCTTGTCATTTTATCCCGATGACTGCAGTACTTAAGAGTACTAGTACCGTATCCTACCTGACCATCATCTCCATATGACTGGAGTGACACTTCCGTCTTGACATCACACCAACACACTACGATTCTCAATATACCCAGCATTGGCGTACATAGAACCTGTTAAAGCCCTGGACGACCGCAACAAAGTATATTGATTGTCGCAAGTATTAGCGGTGCAAGTCTCAGGTTAAGACCAAATACACCTACCCTGATTTCGGACATCCATAGACACATAGTCATACTACCAATGAAATTCCGAGGGGTCTATCCCGAGCGAAGCTGTTTCCCGTACCATCGGTAAAACACAACCTCCTATTACACTTGATGAGTATCATATACCCAATATATGAGAACTATGTCGTTGTGACCTCACAACGCACACAAGTGTAATACTAGTCTTTTATGCATTTATGGATGTCCAATCTCGACAATGCTCTGACTAGGGATATTTAATGATTTATCCTTCGTGGACTGATACTTTCTCATATCATTCTCCGTCCAGGAACAAATCATAAGGACCTCATATCATTTATACATCTAGGTGATCTAATCAAAAATGATAAGAGAGCAATCTCCTTTTTCACATAGTTAATTTGTACAACAACACCATGATCTGTACAAATAGTGATGATATGGGTCATAATTGTCCAACAATCTCCCACTTGGCCTATAGTCAGTCACTCGAGTGTCTAACACCCGAACTATGTATGGTTGGCTCAAATTTCTGAGAAAAAATTTCGTCAGCGGATTTGCATGATTATCATCTTATGTGATTTATTCGATCATCACATCGTCATGATGTATGATCCGAACGAATCAGATGAATATCGAAATATGTATCTGGATCGTTGATGAGACCATTAATTCTTTAGCCTGTGCTGACGCCTAGCTCAGATGCTAACATAATTATATCTAATCTAATTAGACTTGTTATCGACCCAAATGTCTTCTATTGCCGCCTCAGCTGCAGCAATAACTGTTGGGGTTGGTGCTCAGAGCGCCAATTCCCGGTTGTATTTCTGTTAAATACTTCTGTAAAACATTATTATTATGAATAATATATGCAGTTTCTATAATATAATCTATATTTCTATATGGTAAAGACGTAATGACCCGAGAATGATTAGTAATGATACAGTTGCAAAAGCGTCGCAACGGACATTGAGAAGTATCATGACGTTGTCATTCTCAGACAGTTCCTGGTCAAGGTTTACACTACTTGGTCAGTATAGTAAACCCGTTGAGACCGGTACATGTCGTATACTGGAATATATGATTCCAATGGTTTCTCAATGAACCATTAGTCTTGGAGACTAGTATAGACGTGTAGGTGTTTATAGCGGATAAACACTGAACGACTCACCGAAGATTCTTAATGGATGGTACACCAGCGTCAATAAGAATCTTCTTGGGTTGAGTAGCACTTGTGATTCTTAGACTTGAGATGCCATTGTGGGCACATGAGACATCTTCTACACTTAGACGGCAGTCACGTCACCGATCTATTTAGATCAGACCTCCGCATGTTCGTTGGGTGTAGATAGATCCTCAGGGTGTCCTATGTGTATCAAGATAGGATCTGTCAGTTCTGTGTACCAGAGCATAGGTAGTCCATATGATTAGCAATCAGATAAAACCATGGGCCCGTGGTAAAGTTTAGAAGCTAGTTCTAAACATTCTTTTGAGATTGCTAATAGAATAGTCGACTAGATAATCCCGATAGAGATTTGACGTTTACATCTATATCTCTGGGATTTATCCGGATACCTGTGACGGAGGAATTATACATTTGCGATGACCTCGACCTGTATGGTTCAGCGAGATTATCCGTGATCGTCATAATCTACGGGTGGATAGATTATGGACACGAAATTAGATTTTGTGACGGATATACCTGAACCTAGAGAGTCTCAATAATGAAACATACTCGTTGAGCACTAGAGCAACATAATAAATAATATTGATTATTTATAAAGTCGTTTAATGGTTAAACGCAAGATACATGCTAAAGAGACTAGATAGTCATTTCCTTAATTATTGTGTATTTACATTTAATACTTGATTAATTTAAATACACATTAATAGTCAAAATGAGTTATTTGACTTATTTCCTAAATGAATATATGTTTTTAATATTTAATGTAAATATTATACATATATTTAATATATTTGTATTTGATTAATTAATTGATTATTTAATTGTTAAATGATTAAATTAATTAAAATATAAATATCTTATGTTAGGATATTTAAAGTTAATGATGTTAGTTGCATTTTTTGACCAAAATAAATATCCATAAAGTTTTTAGATATTTATAAAGTTGACTAAATGCATTTGAAATGAAATTGAAATGAAAAATTTGGTGTATATGCTTGTGTATAATTCGGCCAAGGCATTCTTTCACAAGTATATATTGTTTTCATTTGCTTTTCATTTAACTTAACCTAATACACATTTCACAAAAGCAAAACACCATTGAAGGAACTTAAAGAAAGCTTGAGAAAGAAAGAAAATCCAAAGGAAGCTTGATTTTAGTAAGTTTTTTCCAACTTACTATTAGTAAGGAAATTGTTCCTTAGGATCTAGGCTTCAATATATGATATCTTTAGATTATTTATTTCTTTGTTCTTTGTGGTTTTTTTTTTATGGAAGCTTTGGTGAAATTGTAAGCATGTATGATGATGGAAGTTTGTAACTAGTGTAGTTGTAAACATTCTTTCAAGGTTTTTGAAACCATGTTGCTATTCTAGAGTTGTTGACCACTCTTAAATTACCTAGATTTGATCTTGAGTTGTTTCATTGTGTTGAGACTTGAATTGGATGGAAGAATGATGATTGAAGTAATTGATTTAATGTATTTGGTCTAATTTATCCAATTTGAGGAAATTGAAAAATTAGGGTTTTTAACTAATTCCAAATTTGGGGGTTTTCATATATGTTGTGTATTTATGTGTGTATATGATGCATATAAAGTTTCATGTTGATTGGATATCATTTGGATGTGTCTTGAAGCATGAAAGTGCAAATGCACAAATTGGACACCAAATGGTTCTCACGGCTTTGGAGTAAGAAATTGGGGATTTTGGTTGCTTTGGTGTTTTGATGTTTTGAACATCATAAGTTCATCTTAGAAATGATTTAGAATCATTCAAAATTGATTGGATCAATTTCGGACTAAAATGGACAAAAATACAAAGCAAGGGTAATTTGGTAAATTCACTTAAAATTGTTTTATTGAATTTATTTTCATAATTTGATTATTGGAATATTAAATAAATATGTTTATTTAATTAATCCGAGAAAAAGTTTTGAAATCTGAAAATCAGATTTTCACCGCTTCCGCTGCATTACCGGATTCAATCCCTAAATAACCCCTTCAATAACCTGCATTTGATGTTTATTCGTTAACAGTATCTTGCTTGGAAGATTTCCAGCTCACTGTTCCGTTATTCAAACTGTATAGTACCGTTTGTGACTTTTAGTCATCTTTATCGGTTAGGAAACTTGCAACAGTGATCCCAGTCACTTCAAGTTCTCCTTCTCCACAGATTAAGACAGCATCCTTAGTTCTCTAAGTTACTAAGTATGTTCTTAACATCAATCCAGTGACTATCTCTGGGTTGGCCTGTTTGTGACTTCATATGCTCAAAGCGTATGAGACACCAGGTCGCATACATTTTTCAATGTACGAGTTCTCGGAGAGTTTTCTCGAAAGCCAAGCTTTCACTGATTGTTTTTATAGGAATATCATTTCCAAGAAATGACATATATTATCATTATTTATAGGACAGTATTGTCAGTGCGCTCCCACTAACCTCCTTATATACACAAGAATCAATTTCCGTTTTGAATTAAATCATAAAGCATTATGATTACATCAAAACGATAATTCTGAGAACCTATGTTTGCTTCAATCCAAATATGGATCGAATAACCCGCAAACCTTGTTTGCTAGTTTTGGTACGAAAAAATCGACAGGATTTTGTAAACATCCTCCAAAAGGTTTCCTTTTCAGTAAAGCGATTTTCCCGTTAAGCTGACATATTTCATAAATGAAACATGCAGCTTTAGCAAGCATTATCCAAAAGGATTTACCATGGCAATAGGTACAATGGTTGAATCGTAATCAACACAATGTTGATAACGATACATTTCCGCTAAAAGCCTAGCTTTATATGTTGGTATGTTGCCATCCATGTACGTCTTCCTTGAAGACTTATAAGTACCAATAGGCACAATGCCTTGCGGTACAGCAACTAGTATCTAAACTTGGTTGATATACATGGAATCCATTTCGAACTCATGACACTTTGTCATAATAGGGAGTCGATACCTTGTATCACTTCCTCATACGTAGTCAGTTGGTATGTCTCAATAAGACTGACATCTTTATGGGGTGAGATCAGAAACCCATACCCCAAGTTGTTTTCTGACTCTCTCCGACTTACGCGGTTCTTGTGTATTAGAAGATTAATGGTAATAGTTTAATCCTTGATGAACTATTTATGTTCCATTAGGAATCGATGCCTGGAATAGTATTACTCTGATTTTCATCGAGTTTTACTATCCTCTCACTTACCACTGCATATTGGTATTCCTCTTAGGAAAACCGCATGGTGAGCAACAATCCAATTTTTCTCTTGTGAGTTGTATAAGTATTATACTTTGGTATCCCTAGGATAACCAACAATTGGCACTTATCCAATTTGGGTTTTAGTTTGGTATCATCCAAACATATGCCTAGCATACCCGGTTTCTTTCCTGTTTATATCTAATATGAAATCTGTCAAACAGATTTTTATGGAACCTTATTCAAAATAAGTCTTGCACTGTTTATACTTATCCGTTGAAGGAAATGGTAGCTCAGAGCGACTCATGATTAACCTTATCATGTCAAACAAAATTCGGTTACTCAGTTCGGACACACCGTAAAACTGACATGTTCCGGGAGGAATCCTCATTGAAAGAATACTATACTCTTTCAAGTATATTAGAAACTTATTGCTTAAGTATTTTCATTACGGTCTTACCGTGACAGTTTAATACTATAGTCGATCTGTTTGTCTATTTCGTGTCGAAACTTAAAAGTTTCGATTTGTGTTCTTCAAAAGAAACACATAACCATAACGCGATGCCACATCCGTAAAGGTCACGAAATATTCATATCCACCTCTAGCCTACCTAGACATGGGACCACTTGCTTCATTATGAACTAGGGCTAACAGATAGGTGGCATTTACACTTTTACCAAGTAAATAGTGT
>SKCR01011874.1:0-35943 GCA_019454045.1 Zanthoxylum bungeanum | reverse complement strand
GGAAACGTGTGGGGCCCACATGACACTTGTCATTATTTGTATTTTTTAATCAAGATGCAATGCATGAAGATAGTGTACAAAGCACTCAAAGATAATGCATGGAAATTGAGTGTTAGACACTCTAAGTGCTTGCATGGTTTGTGTTATATTTATATTATTATTTAATATAATTATAACATAAATATAAATTGATTTTGGAAACAAAAAATCAATGACTTCTCTCCCTCTCTAATTACCGAAACTGTGACAGTTTCTTGGCTCTCCATTTTCAGGTTTTTGTTGCAAAAGCTTGAAGTATTTGTGTTTGTTTGGAACATAAAGAACACATCTTTGGCTAGCACCATCAAGGGATCATACAAGGTGATATGGGAAACTCATCTTAGAGCTTGGAAGGATCAAATTCAAGCTTGGAGCTTCTCTTCACTGCTTGGCCGAAATCTTCACTGCTCAAAGGAGGATTTTGCTTCATCCATTGCATCCACATTTGGCTATTTGTGAGTATTGTTTCCGCCATTACTTCAATCTAATTCATTCTTATATATATCTTGCTTGGTTTTTGATCTTGGGATATGGTTATTAGATTTCCAACAATTTGAGTCCCGTGGGCCTCAACTGATGCGCCGTCTGTCATCCGGGAGCGGAAGAGTTTCCTTACTAGCTCGTACCTCTCCATCCGCTTGTTGGTGCGGTGGAGATCACGCAATCTTGCCATCATGTTATAGGGATCCAAGTCCCTGTTCTGGCGTCTGAAATGCTGGGTCATTGCAGCTACCATAACTGACTGAGCTTGGTCACAATCGTCACTATGAGTCTTCCATAACTCTAGCTCCAGTGGCTCAGTGGGTTTAGGCGGGAGAGGTCTCTGAATAGTATACAGCACCCTCTCAGCCCCAAGCACTATCTTGAGGTTCATTTCCTAGTCGGCAAAGTTTGTCCCTTTGAAGACATTATCGCCCATGATTATGTCGCGGACATTACCCTTGCCAGTCATCTTGACAACTATAGTCCAACTATAAAGTCAACGATGTTATGGGTACAGTCAAACTGTTACAAGCAAAATAACAATATATTAGTCCAACTAATTATTAAAATATTGATGAAATAATTTTGAAAGACGCGTAAGGCTAAGTATCTGAACGAAATTGCAAATTCAATAATAGCCTCCCACTATTTTCTTCAAGTCTCTAACCCTCTTGTGGAGAACTCGGGAAATCGCATTTCCTAGTGGGCTAGGATCCCGTTAAATAACACACAACCTTGACTTTGGTCAATAAAAGCTGTATGCTATTTAACTTAGGTAGATCTCTATGATCAATTGGATCTCAGCCAATTCCTAGATCCGGTTAGGTGGACATCCAAGTCCGAAACATATGTATAATGTCAATGTATCAATTACATTTTCCTAACCATATCCTCCGAATCATCTAGGCCTTGGCTTTGGCCAAAAAAAAACCTAATGATTCCAGTTAAGCGGGACCCATTGACGAGGAAAGTTTCGTAATCAATGTCATTGGACAAAAAGTGATCTTGACTTTGGCCAATAAAATTCACGATTTGGACAAGACACCGATATGCAACAAAACTCTCATGATTCAAGTACATCCTTGATTGACAAAGGTCTTGACTTTGGCCAAACAAACCAATGCCAACTTCGGATCTTGAACAAGAATCATTCAATGGAAGGATATTTGCTTAATATAAATTGAGGGATTTTCGCGTAATTGGCAACCAATTTATTTATCTTTGTTAGGTCTCATCATCATACACCCTTAAGCATGCTTCTAAAACATCATAAAGCGCGTAAAGTAAATTAATAGTGATATGCGGATGGATATATAAACAATTTGTTCCTAGAACAAATCACTCTCTTTCCTCTCCCTGCTAGCACTATTCTACTTCTAC
This sequence comes from Zanthoxylum bungeanum, assembly GCA_019454045.1. Classification (NCBI taxonomy): domain Eukaryota; kingdom Viridiplantae; phylum Streptophyta; class Magnoliopsida; order Sapindales; family Rutaceae; genus Zanthoxylum; species Zanthoxylum bungeanum. The sequence goes on along the minus strand of SKCR01011874.1, from coordinate 34,041 downwards.
CCATTTTCATAATACAATAAGAGAAACCTCATTTACATTGAGGGGAATTAGGTGAGAAGAGAATACAAAGAGATAAAGAGATAAGGCTGGACACGCAGGTCCAATTTATAAATTCCAAATTTACAATAATTTCTAAAATTACCATTTCCCTTCTAATATCCATCCGATATACACTATTCATTCAACACATACATATATTTTCAAACAAGACATGCTTTTTACAACCAATCTAATCTAATTAATTAGTCTATGTTTAAGTGATCATCCAATGTTCAAACAACGGTTTGATTTTGCGCGAGTCCAACTCGATTGAGAATAAGTACATAAGGTACGAATTCGCGAATTATATCGAACTACTTATTAAATCTAATTTAATTCGTATTCAATACTAATTCAATTATTTAATTCCAAATTAAATGTTTACACTTTTAATGTGCTTTAAAGACTTAGATTCTAAATCTAATCCTATTGGGTCTCAAAGCCCAACTAACATCCAATGTTTAATTTAATTCAAGTCAAATGGGCTTTCAATTGATTTATTAAGGCTTGGGCTTTGGTCAATGTGGGTCAAACCCAATTACCAAGCCCAAATAAGGAATCACCCTTAAATGCCATAAAACCAATTTTAAGCCCATAAGGCCCAATTAAATTTTTAAAGCCCATTATATTATATTTGGACTTAATGGAGTGATTTAGGCCCAAATTGGATCCAATCCTTTTGGCCCAAATCTACTTGGTCCACCCAAGCCCATTATGCCCAAATACAATATTAAAAGCCCAATTCACCAATTAAGCCCATTAATTAAATTTTAATATTCCAAACATTAAAGTCCAATTAATTAAAGTGTAAAACCAAGATTAATATATTAAACCAAATATTTCAAAAATACCCATTTAATTTATTAATCATCTATTTTTCAAAATAAATGTCCAACATTAATTTTAACAAAAAATCAACTCCTTTACATGTCCATTAACATTCGGCCAAGGTGAGTTTTTTGTGTCGATTTGTTTTTCAATCCGATTGAATTACTAATTTACGTCCCGTATACGATCTAAGTCATCCAATGATCTTAAACACAAAAAATTCCAATCCACTCCAAGTAGCAACACATTCGGCCAAGGCATGAATTTGGGGAAAAAAATCATCCAATGCATTTTTCATAAAATTGATTTCATATTATGTCATTTTACATACATATAAGCATACTCATTCATCAAATTTCACAAGAACATGCTTCAATCAATTTTACCCAAATTTTAACCTAAAGTATTTCATGCTTAACCATGGCTCCATGATACCATTGTTGGTTTCTATTATATGTCCCAAGGAAAGATTAAGCATTTAAATACAACAATGAATATATATATTAAAAGATGAAGTATGGCGGAATCATACTCACAAAGATCGGAATGCGGATGCGTTGATGAAATGAAAATTTTCTCCTTTGTGCAGTGAAGGTTTCGGCCAAGGTGAGTGGGGAAGCTCCAAGCTTTCTTTGATCCTTCCAAGCTCAAGAATTAGTTTCCCATAACACCTTTGTATGATCCCTTGAAGGTGCTAGCCTTGTGTGTTAATTATGTTCCAAACAAAACACAATTTCTTCACGTTTTTGCAACAAAAACAGAAAAGTGGAGAGGGCTATGAAACTTCACAGTTTCGGTCAAGAGGAAAGAGAGGAGAGTGAGGGATTTGATTTCAAAAATCAATTTATATTTATGCCATAATATTATTAAATTAATAATAAACTTATGACACAAATCATGCAATGGCTTAGAGTGTCAAACACTCAATTTCCATGCAAAACCATTGAGTGCATTGTACATATCTCCATGCAATGCATCACAATTAAATAATGCATAATATGACATGTGTCATGTGGGCCCCACACGTTTCCAAATGAAAGTGGGCCCACGTGCACTCACGCGTTCGGGTTCGATATTTCCGAAATACCGAACTTACGTCGCGACGTTAATTAAATCGAATTTAAATAAATGATTGCGCCTAGCGAAATTATTATTTACGTCGCTAACGAATTAATTCTAAATTAACTCGTTTGTCCGAATTAAAATCTAATTTTAATTTCGCGTCGAAATCGAATTTCGATTATTATATCGAATATAATAATTTTACGATTAATTCCAAATTAATCGTTCTCTCTCTATTTATAGTACTTTATCCAAGATAAAGTCTCTCCGTAATTAATCCAAGATTAATCGAGTTTGAATCATACGTCATTGGTGAATCTTCGGGAAGCGACCCAAGAGATCTCCGGATATGTTGGCAGTAAATACGGTCGTCGGATAATCCGAACACATACGTACCTTGTACTACGTTTTTACCGATTCACAAGACAAGGTTGGCTTCTAGCAAAGCGCCATGCCTACCTAATTCTCCAGAAATATTCTTATAGGAATATCAGATCTATATCAAGCGTAGTATACCGTAGTATTGCGTACATCGATCCAGTATCGGACGATCACATGTTAGGCCTGGGACTGGAAATGTGTCTGCCCCGTACGAAACATATATCGGACATCAAGCAACTAGTCTCTTTAAATCGGACAATCCTGACCTGGTCATATTGTCCCGACGGTTGCAACCTTTTATAGAGTACTAGTTCTGTGTCCTGCGTGATCATCACCTTCATATGTCTGAAGTGATACTTCCATCTCGACATCACATCCAGTACACTACGATTCTCGATAAACCCAGAAGAGGTGTACACAGAACCGGTTAAGGTCCCCAACCACCAAAACCAAAGTTTACCGATTGTCGCAAGTACTAGCGATGTAAGTCTCAGGTTAAGACCATATACACCTACCCTGATGCGGCCTCCCATAGACACGCAGACATACTACCAATGGGATTCCGCGGGGTCTATCCAGAGCGAAGCTGTTTTCCGTACCATCGGTAAAACACAACCTCCTATCGCACTTGCATAAGTATCCAATACTTAAATATATGAGAACTATGCCGTTGTGCCCTCACAACGTGCACAAGCGCAATACTAGTCTATTCCGCATTATCGATGTCCGATCTCGATAATACTCCGACTAGGGATATTTAATGATTAAACCTTTATGGATTGATACTGTCTCATATCATCTCAATCCGGTATTAATCATATGGACTTTCGCCATTTATATATCAAAGTAAATAATATTACAAAACGGCAAAAGGCAATTTCATTATCACATAGTTATTTTTGTACAATAATACAATATCATTTACAAACAGTGACGCTATGGGACATAATGTCTAACAGCGATGACATGGCACGTTGACTCAGTCAACTGATGATGTAGACGACAGGTGGAGTGACACGTGGTGACACGTGGCGATGGCGACTGTCGGCACCGTAGGATGATGACACGTGGTACGGCACACGTTAGCAGATCGGCTGTGATGGTGACACGTGGCACGGTGCACGTTACCAAAGTCAAAATTTTCTCAGATTCTGACACGTGGACCCGGCGCACGTTAGCACTGTTCGGCGCACGTCGCAACGCCTAGGGCTTGCGTGTCGCGATGCGGACAAATTACAAAAATGCCATTTTTTCCAATTTTCACTATTTTGCTCCAAATCACCTCTAGAATGTCCTGAAACTTTATTTATCTACAAAATAACACTAAACACATCAAAATATTCAAAAAACTCAAGAAACTATACAAAATATTAGGTTAAATGAGTGGGAAATAGTGATAGATTTACCACTCATCACACCCCCAAACCTAACATTTTGCTAGTCCTCGAGCAAAACATAAAATAAAATAACATAATAAAATTTAACTAAGCCACTTTCGTAGGGATCACAGTTGCATTTAGCATATGCAACAAGCCTTTAAACCTCTAGGTGTCCCTAGTGGACGAGTTGTAGTCTCGTGAGGGTTTACAGCAATGATACCCACAAACATCTTACAAAAGTAGAAAGGTAGTGAAACTAATGCACACAAAAGCAAAAAGACAAGCGAAAAGAGAATAAAGAAGTTAGTGACTAATCAGGTGAAATTTCTATTCCAAGTTACTAGTTGTTTTGTTTCTTTCTAAATTACTGAATAAGTAAATTCTCAGATCATTTTTACTATTCTCCATATACACAGCCAACAAAATATTAAACAACTTATTTTTCCCACAACAGCCATAAGTGCAGTTGACAAGAGAGTAATATTTTTGTCCTAAAGTTTTATCAGAATTCACACCTTTTTTGTAGCAATGGAATAATTTTTCTCATTTTTCTGATTTTTTCTTTGATTTTTGATTTTTTTTTACTTATATACAATACCTTCTGTCTATGTAGCGAGTGTTGGGTCGGTGGCTCCCAAACCAGTTGGCTTTAGGGCACCATGTGTTAAGACACCCCTACGGACTTAATTACTCAGACTTCAGATATATATATTTTTGCAGCATCTTTGATCCATGTAGCGAGTTTTGGGCCAATGACTCCCAAACCAGTTGGTTTTATGGCACTAGGTGTTAAAACACCCTTACAGACTTAATAACTCGGATCTCAGACGTTTTTTTTTAATTTTTTTTACTCCATTGCTTTTTGAGATGCTTCCTCCAATTAAACTAGAGCACTGAATATTACAAACTTTTCAATTTTAGCTCATGTCTGTATGTTACTATGCATGTTGATAATATCTGCTAACTAAGCATATGAAGATCCATTTTAGTCAGTTTTATGGAGAATTTTACAAATTAAATAATTTAAAATGAAATAAACAAAAATTAACTTGTTCCGAAATAGGTTTGAAATACGTTTCAGAAGTGAAAACTCCTTACACAGCTATCTCCTACCAATTTCACCTTTTTAGTCAAAATAAAACACAAAATATTTTTGTAATTTTTGAAAATTTTTCAATTTTTTTTTTGTATTTTTCGAAAAAAATTTAGACTAAGGATTAAAAATAAAAACAGCTCACAAACTAAAAACAAGGTACTGATCAACTAATTCCCTCCCCCAAACCTAAATGAGACATTGTCCCCAATGTCTTAAACAGTAGAAGAAGAGTTTAGAAGATAATACCTGGTTAGCTGAAATTCTACAGGAAATTAAAGGTTAAGATCCAGATTAATCCGACGCCTCTTACCACGATCGTCCTCTGACCAATTTATCTTTGAAATGATAGGGTCAATTTGTGGTTCATAGGCTAAGATTTGGTCAATTATATCTGGAGCAGTTCTGGCAATAAAGAGGAGTTCTTTTAAAGGTTTTGACACGAACCCATTTCTCCGAGCATCATCAAGAAACACACAAAGAAATCATAAAATCCATCAACGTTAAACAGCCCAATTGGTTTCTGGTGTATGTTCAGGTTCGCCCAAGATAGCACTATAAAAATTTCCTCCAATGTGCCTAAGCCACCTGGCAAAGCAATAAAAGCATCAGCACGGTTAATCATTTCTACCAGTCGTTCAGAAATACCTGGCACGATCAGTTCCTCTCCGTTTGATGGTTCAACAAGATTTGCCTCTGCCAAGGGTTTTGGGATGATTCCCAAACGTGACTGCCTCCTTCCTGTACGGCCTTTGAAACGATCCCCATAAGTCCAAGATTGCCTCCGCCATATACTAAGTGCATATTCCTTGCAGCTAAGACTCGACCCAATTCCCGTGCTGCCTCTATGTATTGTGGCTTAGTACCAACACTAGTACCGCAAAACACACAAATGTTTTCAACTCGTCTTCTTGAAGTGGCTTCCATTTTTTTACTCTGGATGTCTTCAAAAGCGCAATGATGAGTTGAATTTATAGAACCTGAAAAGGGTGAGTAATAATAGCACTAGTATCTTCCAGAGGACGTTTGTTTGCTAAACAACAAAAGAAATCGTGAAAGGTCAAAAAGCCTGGATCCTGTCTATGAAAATAAAGATAATTACAACAAAAAAGCAAATCAGAGCAAAAATTAAGGCAATGGAATTGTGTTTGCAATACGCCACTCATTTGGTATATAAATCCATTAGGATGCGTCTCAAGAATTCATTCTTTACTCAGCCATCACTAATGAATTGTCTCACTTCTTTGTGATTGTCAAACATCATTCCTTCTGTCTTAAAATGCTCTGTTTGTGCTTTTCCCTACAAAAATAACATGCAAAATTAAAAACTCTACAACATGTATACACAAAATATGAAAACAGAAATTACAACAAAATGCATGGGTTGCCTCCCTGCTAGCACTAAATTTTTCGTCTTTAGCCGGACGTGACTGAAATCCATCTGTCAATGAGGTTTCAGCGTCGTTTTGGATGTCCGATTAAAGACAATCCAATGAGCGTTGCTTTTGAAGGGTCTCTTCCAACGGTAAGGTGGTAAAAAGCGTTTTGTCTTATTCAGTGCTTGTGTCACCTTTTTATTCTTTATCGCTCCATTGGTTCCTGAAAATAAAGAAAGAAAATCAGGAGGTCTCGTATGGTGCTTGACTTGGAATGGAAGTTCCATTCTGTCAAGCTTCTGGGTGATGTCTTTGATTTGTACTCCCCAAAACAGTGATGTTTCGCCTGAATTCATTGGATCTTCATTTTTATCTGACAATTGCTCCTCTATTTGCTCTGTTTCTTGTTCCACCTTTCCTTCACAGATGAATTTTAAAATTTTTGTATTCAATTCTTCATCTGTCATTTGTGAAATGCATGCTCCATAAGTGTCAACCTGAGGATGTAAAGAGATGTCAGATTTTAGGTCTTCATCCTCTGATATGACTAGCTCAGGTAGATCTTCTTCAAACATCAGTTCAAAACAGTCTCCAAGATCTTCATTTTGAGGATACATAATTCCATCCTCATTTGTTGGTGCAGTTGGTACAAACAACTCAGCTTCATCTTCGTCAGAGTCAGAATAATAAAAATCAAATCGAGATTTTATCGGTTCAGGTTTCTGAACTGATACCTCTGGTTCCTGATTCTGCTCAACCTTCTCCTCTACTAAAATGTCATCTTGAAATGTTTGGTACTCGAAGGCTTCATCAGTGTTATCTGAAAATGGTCCATGAGGTATGTAGCTATGATTTTCTGTTAATTGTCTCATCTGATCAGTCAGTCTCTCCATGAATTCTGATTGTCTCTGAATACTTTCAAATTGATTCTGGTATGTTTCAAGCATTGTATCCAACTTTTCGTCTTGTTTATTGACCCAATCTTTGAGCATGTCAATCATCTAATATTCCTCTGATGGTTCTGATTGTTGATGAAGATCGTAGGTAGATGGTGGATAAGATGGAAAATATGATGGTTCTCCGTACCTTGAATGATTCTGATAATTCTGCCACTCTGAAAAGTATATGCATTGATCGCTCGAGTGGTTACCATCACAAATTACACATCTCTCCATTTCATTCTGTTGAGCAAATGTAGAATTGCTTGATTCTGACATCCAGTGATAATTGTTGGGTTGAACAACAGGCCTCAGAAAACCAGACTGTTGCTCCCAGATTTGGGGTGTATCTTATTCTAGTAAAGCTCGTAATCTTTCAATCTCCCAATAATGTTCCATTTTTCAATCACCTGAAAAAAAAAAGAAATAAATAAAAATTACAGATAAAAATAAAGAAAATTAGATACAAGTAAATTAGATAGCTTCAAAATTAATAACTCAAGAAAAATAAGTCCCCGGCAACGGCGTCAAAAACTTGACCGGCGTAAACACACACGTATAACGCAAGCGCATGTATCGTTCAAGTAGTATAAAAATATCGATCCCACGAGGACTTAATTCCTACTGTTGTTATTAATTGTTGAATCTATTTATTTACAAATATCTAATTATAGGGAGAAGAGAATGATTGTTTGATTGATTGGTTGAATGTGGTTTTCCTTAATTAAAATAAATAAAATAAACAAAAGAAAATACTAAGGAAAATAACAAAAGACTCAAAGATCTAGGGTTGTGAATCTTTCTAATATCTTTTAAAAGATGAAGTGATTATTTTATGTTTGTGTAATAAATCGGTTTACTAACCTGGAACACGAAATTATGCAAAAGCCTATGTCGATGGTCAGACGCAAATACCCAGTTTAACCCAATTGAACCATATGTCTATGTCAACCAAATTATCTAGATTCATTAAGTTTAAGTTCCAATTATGGCTACCCCCGCCCGACAGGTATATGTCTATCATGTAAGGAAATCTATTAAAGGGTTATCTATCCTAAAGGCTGAAACCTAAAATCCATATGTCTAGTTCAATTTAGATTTACCATATCAATCTTATTGGTGATCAGACTTCAAGAAGCATTAAGCTTAAGACTTAATAAGTAAACCTTTAAATTACCCAAACTATAAAATAACCCCTTATAAACCGGTGATATTAGAATTCATCACAACCCCAGATAACTAACACATAACTAGGGCTAGTAAAAACTTAAAAGTAAAAGACATAAAGTAAAAGACATAAAGTAAAAGTTGAAAAGTAAATTACAATAAAATAAAATAAAATGCTAAGGTAAAATGATCAAATTTTACTATTTACTATTTAGATATCTCCCTTAATATAATATATTAACTTGTGATTATTTTACCAACCAGCCATATAGGCGGTACCCTGATTAAGTCAAATTAAGTCCAACCAGCCATAAAGGTGAAACCAAAATAAACCTGCCATATAGGCGGTAAGAAAATTTAATTATCAACCGACCAATCTGGCGGTATCCTTGATTGGTCAGGTTTAAACCAAATTAAGATGAATTACCAACCGACCAATCTGGTGGTATCCTTTTTAAGTCAATATTTTAAATAGTGAATATATTATTTTTAAGGGAGATTAATCTAAATAGTAACAGTAAAAGAATTACCTTTCACCCTAGCTGGGGAAGTTACCTCCTCATGGTGAATAGTAAAAACTGTAAAAAGTAAGAAAGTAAATTACTATTATTACAGAACGTAATTAAACTTAATTACAAAACTAAAAAAACTAAAAGAAACTAGATAGAAAACTTCATATTTACATCAGAGAATTCAGAGAGAATGGTACATTTGAAACTGAAACATCAAGCTGAATTTATAGGCCTCGGTAGGCTCTAGGCGTCGCGACGCCAAGGCCTTTGGCGTCGCGACGCTAGCCTCTTTTGGTCGTGGCATGCTCAGGTGATGACACGTGGTGATTCTGGATAAGGTGATAAGGTGACACGTGGCAAGGTGGTTGGAGCTCAATTATTGTGACACGTGGCGGCTTCTGATTGGTCGGTTCAGATTCTTATCCGCCACGTGTCGATTTCAGATAAGAGAGCCAATAATTGATGCTGACGTGGCGGTGACGTGGCACGTTGACTTAGTCAACTGATGATGTGGACTATGACGTGGCTGACAGGTGGAGTGACACATGGTGACATGTGGCGATGGCGACTGTCGGCATTGTAGGATGATGACACGTGGCACGGCGCACGTTAGCAGATCGGCTGTGATAGTGACACGTGGCACGGCACACATTAGCAAAGTCAAACTTTTCTGAGATTCTGACACGTGGACCCGGCGCACGTTAGCACTTTTTGGTGCACGTTAGGCATCGCGACGCCTAGGGCTTGCGCGTCGCGACGCAGACAAATTACAAAAATGCCATTTTTTCCAATTTTCACTGTTTTGCTCCAAATCACCTCCAGAATGTCTTGCTCCAAAACACATCAAAATATTCAAAAAACTCAAGAAACTATACAAAATATTAGGTTAAATGAGTGGGAAATAGTGATAGATTTACCACTCATCAATGTGCGTGAAAGAGTCTGATTGAGGGCTAATTATGCGTGCAGGGGGTGGTGTGATGACTTTATGCATGAGTGGGGTGTGTAGGTCCATGTGGCTTGCGTGAAAGGGGGCTGGTGAGGACTATGTGGCTAGACGTGAAGGGCTTAGGACATGTCGCAGTTTAACGTGAATGGTTTATGCATGAGTGGAGTTTGAGTGAGTGGACCATGAGGCAGTGAGTGGAGTTCGAGAGGCTTAGAACATTAGGGTTGATTTCGTGAGAAGGAGCTAGGGGTTTCAAGGTTGAGTTAAGGCTTCTTTTTATAGGCAAAAGAGGGGTAATCCTTGTGCGAATAGGGAAAGGATTTGTGCATTTATGGGGATATCTTTTAATTAGGAATATCTTTTAATTTGATTTGATTTTTTCTCTTTTGATTAGGGATATGATTTGATTTTATTTGATTTGATCTTGTTTAATTAGGGAATGTAATTTGTCTTGATTTTAGCATGTGTTTAATGTGTGATTTGATTATTTTGGAAGGTAAATGGGAGTGGCTTAGAGTGGTTTGGGCGTGAGTTTGGCTTGTCTTGGTGGGCTCGGTGTGTAGTTTTGTGATGTATGGGCTTGGTGTGTGTCTTGCGGGGGTTTGGGCTAAGGATGTGTTTTGAAACAGAGGTCCAACAAGCGAACCCGAAGCTAAACAAGCGAACTAAATCCAGCAAAAATGTCAATTCTTTACTCTTCCCTTCCGACGTTTATTTCCCGCGACATCCACAATTTAAAGAGGTAGTGTCTCCATGTGAGACTCATTATCGGGACTTATATGCAAAAATACAGTGCCTACAGTCGCCCCCACTTTGATGGGACTTGTGCAGTGTGTGACAATGACAATCCTATCAAAGTTATGCAATGCATTTTTACTTACCTGGTTCGCCAGCTACGGCTTGACTAGCATATTGCTTCGAACTGAGTTGATTTGGTGGTGAGGTGCTGCGACCCTGAGGTTCATCCCTGCAAGATGTTGCGATCTCTAGGAATCACTACCAAACAGAGCTGATGAGAGGTGGTCCATTCTCGAACCGAGTTGATAAAGTGGGCCTCGACCCTGGGATTCATTCCCAAAACAGTTGGTGAAGTGGGCCTCGACCCTAGGATTCATTCCCGGATTTATTCCAAAACTCTGACGATGTGGGCATCGACCCTGGGATTCATTCCCAGATTCATTCCAAAACTCTGACGATTTGGGCCTCGACCCTGGGATTCATTCCAAAACTCTGACGATGTGGGCCTCGACCCTGGGATTCCCGGATTCATTCGAAAACTCTGCTGATGTGTGCCTCGACCCTCAGATTCATTCCTAAAACTGCTGGTGAAGTGGGCCTCGACCCTAGGATTCATTCCCAGATTCATTCCAAAACCCTGACGATGTGAGCCTCGACCCTGGGATTCATTCCAAAACTCTGACGATGTGAGCCTCGACCCTGGGATTCATTCCCGGATTCATTCCAAAACTCTGACGATGTGGGCCTCGACCCTGGGATTCATTCCCAGATTATTTCCAAAACTCTGACGATGTGGGCCTCGAACCTGGGATTCATTCCCGGATTCATTCCAAAACTCTGACGATGTGGGCCTCGATTCTGGGATTCATTCTCGGATTCATTCCAAAACTCTGAAGATATGGGCCTCGACCCTGGGATTCATTCCAAAACTCTGACGATGTGGGCCTCGACCCTGGGATTCATTCCAGGATTCTTTCCAAAACTCTGACGATGTGGGTCTCGACCCTGGGATTCATTCCAAGATTCTTTTCCAAAACTCTGATGATGTGGTCCTCGACCCTGGGATTCATTCCCCTGAGATTCATTCCCGAAACTGCTAATAATGCGGGCTTCGCCCCCTAGGATTCATTCCCGAAGACTGCTGATAATTCGGGCTTCGCCTTCTGGGATTCATTCCCGAAGACTGCTGATAATGCGGGCTTCACCTCCTGGGATTCATTCCCGAAACTGCTGATAATGCGGGCTTCGCCCCCTAGGATTCATTCCCGAAGACTGCTGATAATTCGGGCTGCACCCCTTGGGATTCATTCCCGAAACTGTTGATAATGTGGGCTTCGCCCCTGGGATTCATTCTTGAAGACTGCTAATAATGCGTGTTGCCATTCCCGGCTTGCTCGTATTTGTTGCTTTTTCTTTTTCTTTAAAACCTGCAAACAAAAACAAGACAAAAATTGCGTACATGTGAAGTGTACGCATGTATGCATGGATGTGTTTCCTATTCTGATGGGTTAGGTCTTCCTTGTGCTCCTCAGTGCTTCTCGCCTACAAAAGTCTATGATCACCCCATGTGTCTGCTTATAATTTCCTTCTGTTGGTTCTTTTTCTGATGATTGTTCAGTTCTCTTTTATCTCATGACTCACGTTCTCGGTACATCCCTTAGTCGTGGGGTGGTAGACCGGTCGTCCCCAGTCTTGATTTAGCCTTATGCTCTCCGCTGCTTGTAATAGGTCAAGGTGAACCACGTGATGTGGCATTCCATATCATCATATAATATTACATGCTACGAAATAGCCCCAATAGTTACACATATTATTGCCCTCAAAGAATGCCCAGTATTGAAACTAGAGAACCTTCAAAACTTTCAACGCAACTCAAATCTAAGTCTTTGAATAAACGATCTAAGCCACACTCAAAATGTGTGTGTGTACAAAGGTTCCTTTTCAGATTCATCCCCAGGTAAGCCAACTCAATGATTTTGTTTTAAAAAATTGTGGTTGATGGGTCAAACCAACCTAGATATCTCAATCATGCTCTGCAATTGCTTTTCTCTGCTCAATGTGGTATGGTTTTCTTTCTCTTTTGTCTCTTTTTGTTTTTTTTCTTTTCATTTTGAACTTCATTTTTTTTTCTTTTCTTTTTTTTTTCTTTCTTTCTCTTTTTTTCAACACACCTACCCTTTAAGGTAGCATTTCTCCTCATGGTGGTCCTAATACTCGCCCATGGGTAGCTTTACGCTTATCGGTTATAGGTGGTTCAATTCTTTTCTTTAGAGACTTTTCTTTTATTTTCAACCATTCCACACATCATAACACAAGCAAATCATGATAGACATTTAGACGAACGGTCATTCACCGACCTACAATTTCTTCCACTAGTCACTTTGCTAACTACTCGGGTTTTCACTGCTAAGAACCATAATCAAGTGCTTACGAGTCTAACATAGATCAATTACTCAAATTATCAGGTAAAAGCACGTCAAGGGTTTATCGTTTCTAAGGTTTCACCCTAAGGCAATCAATTTCATCATCGGACTTATGTCTAACTATCAAGGACTAAAAACAAACAATTTTTTTTTCTTTTTCTTTTTCCTTTTTTCTTCCTTTTTCTCTTTTTTATTTTTATTTTTTGAAGGCCCCCCCAATGGTCTTTCTATCCTTGCCGTAAGGTTTTCTGTTTCTCGATTTCCTTTTCCCCGATATCCATGTTTGCTAAACTCTTCTTGACAAGCCCTTTTTTTCCTAACCCAACGGATATCTATGATGGCTTTTAAGACACGGGGGTTAACATGATGCGTGTATGCATGAGATGCATGAAATGCGTGCGATGCATGAGATATAATATGCATGTGGTTATCAAAAGCATAAAGGGTGGCTTCTATAGGTCATACAACTACGGTTCACATGTGGGTTTATGGGAGTGTAGACAAAGGCTCCCGCTGACGAAGGATTGCCCACAACTAGGACTCCATACTCAAGGGTTCGAGCGGCCAAGTGAGTGCACATTTTTTATACCTTAAGGTACGTGCCAACGAGTTATGGTGCGTGACTAACTATCAAATGGATTTCCTATTGTAGATTCCCCAGAGGGAGGGTGGAGCGAACTCTCTTAAATACCCAAGTCCCTTAGGCTCTTATCACCTTGGTGACAGGAATAAACAATAATTCCTCCAAATTAGTCTGTCACAGTGAGCTACGGGTAATGATTATCTAGGTGCCTTCACATCCTTTCTTTATAGAAAGGTAGTGAATGAAGGAAGACACCAAACCATCACCTAGCCTTAATAATGCCTTTGATTAAACCCCCTCAACCCACTATAGACGCGGTTAACTAAAGCAAATATCACAATCACTACAAGACATTATTTCGGGGCCGATTCTCTATCCCTAGTGGAGTCGCCAGACTGTAGGACACAGAAATTGACGACGTTGTTCTAGGCTCGCGGCCTAGTTGGGTGTACGGAGTAGCCCGCGGGGGACTAAACCGGAGAATAATGGTGTCACCACCCGGTGTGAACCGGGAAAATGATTTAAGGCCGCACTCACCCCTCGCAAGGGAGGACCTCAAACCGTTGGGTTGAGAATGGTCCCTTACTTATGCCACTTGTAATGAAATGATTTATGCAATAACTTAACCAAATCTACCCATCATATATGTTCAAGAATAACTTGAATCTAGTTCGCATTGATGAAAATAAAGCATACGTCTAAGTTTGCATGCTTTAAAAGTAAGGCATCATAACGGCAAACATACGATATCACACCATGATCTCATAAGCATGTTGAATTATCAAGCACGAAAAATAGATAACAACCTAAACATAAACGTAAATTAAACTCCTATTGCAAAAGAAAAATAACTAAATCATGCATAAAGAAATATCATAATCATGCTTAAAAATAAATAACATACCAGACTAGATAATGCTTAAGAAATAAATAACTTATTAGACTAAATCATGCTCAAACACAAGGTTGGATGAAACGAAACATGTGAATCTCTCAAGTGGTACGTGGCATTGTATCCCGAGTGCAAACTGAAATACCGTCCATTCGGATTCGGCAACGGAATTTACGTCCGGGTTTCCATCCGATATACCGCAAGCGAGAATACATATTTCGTTCATCCGGAAATCACATCATGCACCAATCCACAATACTCATGCGAAATAAAGTAATAAAATAACTAAAAATAAAGGATAATAAATAAAAGGGGTGCCCTCAGGTCTAACCTCTTTTTTCGTCTCTCAAAAGTGCGGTACACGGTTGTCGGAAGGGTTGATGCTCTGCAACTCCTCCAGTTCACTGGTTCAATGCTTTCCTTCGCTGTTTCGCTGTTTGGGCTGCTGTTTTTACTCCGTTTCACTGGGGTTTCTGGTCATGATTTAGGCTTACTGTATTACGGTAATGCGGAGCTGTTTTGGTTTACGGTTTGCATGTTTTATAGGGCAGTTTCTGGTGCAGTTTTCAGGGTTTTACTGGGCAGTTTTGCGAGTTTTACTTGGCAGATTTTAGGGGCAGAATTCGGGTGCAGTTTGGAAGGGGCTTTGTGCGTTGATTTGTTGGCTGGTTAGGGGGCAGTTTTTGTGTGCTTGAAGGATGGCTGATTGAGGGCTAATTATGCGTGCATAGGGGTGGTGTGATTACTTTGTGCGTGAGTCGGGTGTGCAGGTCTATGTGGCTTGCGTGAAAGGGGGCTGGTGATGACTATGTTGCTAGACGTGAAAGGCTTAGGACGTGTCGCAGTTTAACGTGAATAGTTTATGCCTGAGTGGATTTTGAGTGAGTGGACCGTGAGGCATTGAGTGGAGTTCGAGAGGCTTAGAACATTAGGGTTGATTTCGTGAGAAGGAGCTAGGGGTTTCAAGGTTGGGTTAAGGCTACTTTTTATAGGAAAATGAAGGGTAATCCTTGTGCGAATAGGGAAAGGATTTGTGCATTTATGGGGATATCTTTTAATTAGGAATGTCTTTTAATTTGATTTGATTTTTTCTCTTTTGATTAGGGATATGATTTGATTTTATTTGATTTGATCTTGTTTAATTAGGGAATGTAATTTGTCTTGATTTTAGCATGTGTTTAATGTGTGATTTGGTTATTTTGGAAGGTAAATAGGTGTGGCTTAGAGTGGTTTGGGCGTGAGTTTGGCTTGTCTTGGTGGGCTTGGTGTGTAGTTTGGTGATGTATGGGCTTGGTGTGTATGATATGTTTTGAAACAGAGGTCCAACAAGCGAACCCGAAGCTAAACAAGCGAACTAAATCCAACTAAAATGTCAATTCTTGACTCTTCCCTTCCGACGTCTGTTTCCCCCGACTTCCACAATTTAAAGAGGTAGTGTCTCCATGTGAGACTCATCATCGGGACTTATTTGCAAAAATGCAGTGCCTACAATTATCAGAAGAATACAGCGCTATCATTCAGAGGAAACTTCCTCCAAAATTGAAAGATCCTGGC
Organism: Zanthoxylum bungeanum; assembly: GCA_019454045.1. Taxonomy (NCBI): domain Eukaryota; kingdom Viridiplantae; phylum Streptophyta; class Magnoliopsida; order Sapindales; family Rutaceae; genus Zanthoxylum; species Zanthoxylum bungeanum. Next base: position 18,127 of record SKCR01011874.1, on the reverse strand, counting down.
AGTTTCACTGTTCCTTGCACCATAGGAGAACATGACTTTGGTAAGGCTTTGTGTGATTTAGTTGCTAGTGTTAACTTGATACCTTTTTCTATTTTCAGGAAACTGCAGATTGGAGAAACAATGCCCACCTCAATCTCTCTACAACTTGCTGATAGAACGCTCGTATTTCCGAGAGGTGTAGTTGAAGATATGCTGGTCAAGGTTGACAAATTCATTTTCCCAGCAGGTTTTATTTTCCTTGATATGGAGGAAGACGCAGACGTGCTAATCATCCTCAGATGACCATTATTGGCTACAGGTCAAACCATTATTGATGTATAAAAATGAGAACTAACAATGAGGGTACAAGACCAAGAAGTAACATTCAATGTTTTCAAGGCCATGAATTTCCCAGATGATGAAAAGAAGGAAGAATATTTCAGACTTGATGTGATACAAAGTACCATTCAGAACTCCAATGCAATGCAAAGTTCTACTGACAAACTTAAAACATGTCAATTGCCTGTGGAGCCTGAAGATAAAGCGTCTTTTGCACTAAAAAAGCCAATTCTTGCACTACAAGCAACAGAAGAGAAAAGGTTCCACCAGCTCAACGAATTGGAGGAATTTCACAACCAGCCTTTTGAGGATGCCAAATTGTACAAAGAAAAGGCCAAGAAGAGACATGATGAGAAATTAGTGCGCATACAACTTGAACCAAGGCAGAAGGTACTGTTAAACAAATCACGGTGGTCAGGTCCATTTATGATCACCAAGGTTTTACTAGACTCCGATAAAACTTTCAAGGTTAAAAACAAACGTGTTAAGCACTACTGGGGAGAATCATTTGAGCGACAAAAAGAAAGTGTCACACTTTCAGATCCAGCTTAACGTTCGAGAAGACACGTCTAGCTGACGACTTTAAACTTAACGCTCGCAGGGAGGCAACCCATACAATTTGTGTATATATTGTGATCTGGTGTGTTTTATTTTTGTGTGTTTAATTTTTGCAGGTAAAGTCATTTCACAATGGAAGACGTTCTCGTAAATCTTCACAAGCAATTTCCTTCTCTCCCTCAAAAATCTCTGATGAAAGTTTACAAAGCTTGCTTGGACCAGATGAGACTACTAACAATCCATGGTATTCCTACTAATATTCGTTGGGTAATTGAAGCACGGGTCTGATTAGCAGGTGAGTCTTCTGACTCTTTTATTTCAAATCTGCCTGGTTTTAGAAGAAGCACCTATGCAAAGAAACGTAGAGCTAAGCAAATGGGTGTTTGTTATAAATATGCACGCTGGAATTGCAATACTCGTTGTCATTCTTTAGGAATGGTGTCTGATAATCGCGAAGACAAAATTGAATTCATTAGGGATGGCTTTAGTAAGAAGTATTTAGATGATATATCTTCGACTCTTGAGACGCATCCCAATGGATATGTTCATATAGCCATTCGCAAATTGTATACACAATTCCAAAAAGAAAGACAACAGTTAAGTCTCGGGAATCTGACTCAAAAAGACCCTGTTTGCCAATTTATAAGAAAATTGGATGGGAAGCTTGTCCCTGACGCATAAACGTCAATCAAGCTATAAATTATTGTAAATATTATATCTCTTTATCTTTTCCTAATAATTGTGATTTGTTTTTTTGTTTTCTTTTATTTTCTCCAACATGATCAATACCTTTTTTACTATCACGATTTATTTTACTGTTAACTAATAATTGTCATTTGGCAGGTACTAGTGCTATTATTTTACTCACCCTTTTCAGGTGTTATAAATTCAACTCATCATTGCACTTTTGAAGACATCCAGAGTAAAACATGGAAGCCACTTCAAGAAGACGAGTTGAAAACATCTGTGTGTTTTGTGGTACTAGTGTTGGTGTTAAGCCATAATACGTAGAGGCAGAACATGAATTGGGTCGAGTCTTAGCTGCAAGGAATATGCACTTAGTATATGGCGGAGGCAATCTTGGACTTATGGGGATCATTTCAAAAGTTGTACATGAGGGAGGCAGTCACGTTTTGGGAATCATCCCAAAACCTTTGGCAGAAGCAAATCTTATTGGACCATCAAACGGAGATGAACTTATTGTGCTAGGTATGTCCGAACGACTAGTGGAAATAATTAATCATGCTGATGCATTTATTACTTTGCCAGGTGGTTTGGGTACATTGGAGGAAATTTTTACAGTGTTATCTTGGGCGAACCTGAACATACACCAGAAACCGCTTGGACTGTACAACGTTTAAGGATTTTATGATTTTCTTTGTGTGTTTCTTGATGATGCCCGAAGAAATGGGTTTGTGTCAAAACCTTTAAAAGAACTCCTCTTCACTGCCAGAACTTCTCTGGATCTAATTGACCAAATCTTAGCCTATCAACCACAAATTGACCATATCCTTTCAAAGATAAATTGGTCCGAGGACGATCATGGTAAGATTGATCTGGTAAATCTAAAATAAACTTGACAAAGGAATTTTAGGTTTCAGCCTTAGACTTAATAGCCCACGATCTTCCTTGAAAATAGATAACCCTTTAATAGATTTCCTTACAGGATAGACATATACCTATCGGGCGGGGGTAGCCATAATTGGAACTTAAACTTAATGAATCCATGTAATTTGGTTGACATAGACATATGGTTCAATTGGGTTATACTGGGTATTTGTGTCTAACCATCGACAGAGGCTTTCACATAATTTAGTGTTTCAGGTTAGTAAACCGATATATTACACAAAAATGAAATAACCACTTCATCTTTAAAATGATATTGGAAGATTCACAACCCTAGATAGTTTCCTAATATTGAATTTTCTTAAACCTACTTTCGCGTAATTTTATTTACTTTTTTTAAATTTAAAATCATCACCATTTCAAATCAATCAATCAACCTGTTAGATACTAGTAATCATTTGACCTTATAAAATTAATAGATTATGTATTAAGTCCTCGTGGGATCGATACTTTTTATACTACGTGAACGATATGTGCGCTTGCGTTATACGCGTGTGATTACGCACCGGTCAACATCACCAACTAACCGCACCGCCATTAAGGGTAAATATGTATCCGGATATAGAGTTTCTATCATCTGGATCTCCTTGGAATTCAGAGTCTATATAACCCTTAACTTGTAGCTCATATTCTCCATATATGAGAAACTTATCCTTAGTACCCTTAAGATATTTCAGGATATGTTTCACAACTGTCCAATTATAATTACCCGGATCAGATTGATATCGGCTAGTCACACTGACGGTGAAAGTGATGCTAGGTATCGTACAAAGCATATCATATATAATACTTCCAATACAAGAATCATATGGAAAGTTAGACATTCTAACTCTTTATTCCTCAGTCTGAGGTGTCATTTTTTTAGAAAGATGTATGTCGTATCAGGAATGTACATTTACTGCCTTGCAGTTAGTAAAACCGTACCTTTCTAAAATTTATCTATGTACGTGGATTGTGACAACCCTATAAGCTTCCTAACTCTATCCCGGTAGAGCCTTATACCCAATATATAAGAAGCTTCACCAATGTCTTTCATGGAAAATTCTTGCAAAGGTAGGCTTTGCATCAATCATAAATCATTCCCAATGATAATGATATCATTTACATACAAAATAAGGAATACTATCATGCTCATGAATATATCTAGGTCACTCAAAGGTGGTCAAGTGATTCTAGATGATAGTCATAGCTCTAAGCTTTCATCTAGAGTTCCAAATTCTAATTTTATGTTCCATGTCCAACATGAACATATTCGACCCAATTACAAGCATATTGTGTTTATACTTCCAAAGCATCAGTACATAATTAATTAGCCTAATTTCAACATCAAGCTATGTTATTATGTATCCAATACATAATTCATCACTATATGTCTCACTAATGATAACTCACTAATGAAAACATAGCTTTGGAGAATATCAAACTTAACTAGCAAGCTTGATTCCAAGATCCAATCTTCTTCTCCTTATTGAAATGTTGTGGAGAAATTCCAAAACTAGCAAGCAGTAGAGTTTAAATCAAGTCCCAAGAATCATCAATCATGCATAAAAACGAGTTGAATACAACCAAGGAGTAAGGCGGAATACATACTCACATTGATGGGTTTGATGCTAGGAAGAACAAGATGCGTTTTTGCTCCTCCATGAAGCTCGGCAATGGCTTCTTGATGAAGTGGACTGCACGATTTTGAGCCTTCTTCCTCCTTGTTCATTCGGCCATTGATGAACCACCATTGAAGCTCCAAGCTTCAAGCTCCAAAAACCAAATCCAAGCTCACAAATTCGTTTCCCTATTACCATAATATAACCCTAGGTGTGTGCTAGCACTACTCTTCTTCCTTTGCTTCTCACAAATTTGGTGAAACCAGAAAATTTTGAAGCAAATCGGCAGTGAAGCCGTGAATAGAGGAAGGAGAAAAGAGAGGGAAAAGAGAAGTGCGTTTTTCTTGCATGTTGGAGAGAGAAGATAAAGCTTTTAATATATGTGTTTATAATATTTACCAAGTAAATTAAATAAAACATATATATACTTTAATTCATAAGTCAAAAAGTAAAAAGCAAATTGTTGCTTTTTCAACTTCTACATCAATCACTCAAATCAAGTGACAACATGTCACATCACTCAAAGTGACATTTGATTTGACGATTGATGCGACTAGTGATATGACGCACGATTTGACTTGCGTGCCGCATTTGAATTCAAAATGCGAATACGCTCGCAAATAATCCCGGCTCGGGTTCGCTAATTCCAAATTAACGAATTTTCGGTCGCGTCGTAATTAAATGATTACGCCTAGCAAAATCACTATTCACATCGCTAACGAATTAATTCTAAATTAATTCGTTCGCCCGAATTAAAATCTAATTTTAATTCCGCGTCGAAATCCAATTTCTAATAATATATCAAATATATTAATTTATCGATTAATTCCAAATTAATCGTTCTCTCTCTCTTTAACTAATATTTTATCCCAGATAAAATATCTCCGCAATTAATCCAGATTAATTTTCTCTCTCTTCTAATTAATCCTAGATTAATTAAAGTGCGAGTTATACATCATCGGTGAATCTTCAGAAAGCGACCCATGAGATCTCCGGATATGTTGGCAGTAAATACGGTCGTCGGACTACCCGAACACGTAAGTACCTCGTACTACGTTTATACCGATTTACAAGACAAGGTTGGCTTCTAGCAAAGCGCCATGCCTACCCAATTCTCCAGAAATATTCTTACAGGAATATATAGATCTGTATCAAGCGTTGTATACCGTAGTATTGTGTATATCGGCCCAGTATCGGATAGTCACGTGCTAGGGCTGGGGCTGGATAAGTGTCTGCCCCGTCCGAAGCACATGTCGGATGTCTGGTAACTAGTCTCTATAATCGGATATACATGACCTTGTCATAATATCCCAATGGCCGGCCAGCGCTTAAGAGCACTAATACCGTATCATGCGTGACATCATCTCCACTATGACTGAAGTGATACTTCCATCTCGACATCACACCCAATACACTACGACTCTCTGATAAACCCAGAAGCGGTGTACGCAGAACCGGTTAAAGTCCTGTACCACAAAGACCAAAGTCTACCGATTATCGCAAGTATTAGCGATGCAAGTCTCAGGTTAAGACTATACACACCTACCTTGATTTCGGCCTCCCATAGACACATAGTCATAATACCAATGGGATTCCGAGGGGTCTATCCAGAGCGAAGCTGTTTCCCGTACCATCGGTGAAACACAACCTCCTATCGCACTTGCATAAGTATCCAATACTTAAATATATGAGAACTATGCCGTTGTGCCCTCACAACGCGCACAAGTGCAATACTAGCCTATTCCGCATTATCGATGTCCTGTCTCGATAATACTCCGGCTAGGGATATTTAATGATTAATCGTTCGTGGACTGATACTGTCTCATATCATCTCAATCCAGGAACTAATCATATGGACCTCTCTTCATTTATATATCTATGGTGATTTAATCACAAATGATGAGAGTGCAATTTCCTTGTAACATAGTTAATTTGCTACAACAACACAATGATTTGTGCAAATAGTGACGCTATGGGTCATATTATCCAACAATCTCCCACTTGGCACATAGCCAGTCACTCGAGTGTCCCACACCCGAACTATGTACGGTTCGCTCAAATTGCTGAGAAAAAATTTTCATAAGCGGATTTGCGTAATTATCTTCTGACGCGATTTATACGATCATCACATCGCCACGATGTATGATCCGAACGAATCAGATGATATAGAAGTATATATCTGGATCGTCGATGAGACCTTTAATTCCTTAGCCTGTGCTGACGCCTAGCTCAGCTGCTAAAAGAACTATATCTAATCTAATTAGATTTATTTTCGATCCAAATGGCTTCTATTGCTGCCTCAGCTGCAGCAATAATCCGCATTTGTTGTTTATTCGGCAACAGTTATCTTGCTCGGAATATTTCCAGCTTACTGTCCCGTTATTCAAACTTTATAGTACTGCAATATTTACCAGTTTGGAAACTTGCAACAGTGATCCCAGTCACTTCAAGTTCTCCATCTCCATAGTTTAAGACAACATCTTTAGTTCTCTCAGATACTAACAGATGTTCTTAATCTTCAATCCAGTGACTATCACTTGGATTGACCCGATTGTGACTCCATATGCTCAAAGCGTATGAGACACCAATACAAGTACATTTTAAATATACAATTTCCAGAGATTGTTAACAACTCCAAATCTATCCCTGTAGATCTTTATTCCTTGAATAAAGGTTGTTACTCCCCAGAATTCCACGGAGAATTTCTTATGAAAGCCAAGCTTTCACCGATTGTTTTATGGGAATTTCATTGTCAGTGCTCTCCCACTAACTTCCTTATATACACAAGAATTATTTCGTTTTGAGTCAAATCATAAACCATTATGATTACATCAAAACGATAATTCCTAGAACCTATGCTTGCTTCAATCCAAACATGGATCGAATAACCTGCAAACCTTGTTTGTCGGTTATACAAAATCGTCAGGATGTTGTAAGCATCCTCCAAAAGGTTTCCTTTTCAGGAAAGCGATTTTGATCTGCAACTGACACATTTCATAAATGAAATATGCAGTTATCAACAAGCATCTTCAAAATGGATTTACCATGGCAACAGGTAAAAGGTTGAATCGTTATTAACACAATGTTGATAACGATACCTTTCCGTCAAAAGCCCAGCTTTGTACGTTGGTATGTTGCCTTCCATGTATGTCTTCCTTGAAGACGTTTAATGTACCAATAGGCACAATGCCTTGTGGTACAACAACTAGTATCCAAAATAGTTGTTATACATGGAATCCATTTCGGACTCATGGCACTTTGCCACAATAGGGAGTCGATACCTCGTATCACTTCCTCAAAACGTAGTCGGTGGATATACCTTCATAAGATTGACATCTTTATGAGGTTAGATCAGAAACCCATAACCTAGGTTGTTTTCTGACTCTATCCGATCTACACAGTTCTTGTGTATTCGAAGATTAATGGTACAGTTTCATCATTGATGAACTATTTATGTTCCATTAAGGACTTCGTGCCTTGAACAGTATTACACCGATTTTCATCGAGTATCACTGTCCTCCCACTGACCACTGCATATCGGTATTCCTCTCAGGAAAAACCGCATGGTGAGCAACAATCACATTGTTCTCATGTGAGATTTACAAGTACTATACTTAAGGTTTCCCTTAGGATAACCTACAATTGACACTTATCCAATTTGGGTCTTAGTTTGGTATTATCCAAACATATGCCTAGCATCCCAAATGGTCAGGAATGAGAAACCTCGTTTCTTCCCTGTTCATATCCTATATGATATCTGTCAAACAGATTTATATGGAACCTTATTCTAAATAAGTTTTGCACTGATAATACATATCCTTTAGAAGGAAATAATAGCTCAGAGCGACTCGTGATAAACCATATCATGTCCAACAAAATTTGGTTTTTGGTTCGGACACACCGTCTAACTGACGTGTCTCGGGAGGAGTCTTTATCTGAAAGAATATCATACTCTTTCATGTATGTACGAAACTTACTGCTTAAGTATTTTCCATTACGGTCTTACCGTGGCGGAATAATACTACAGCCGATCTGTTTTATTTACTTCGTGTCGAAACTTCAAAAGTTTACGATCTGTGTTCTTCAAAAGAAACACATAACCATAACGTGATGCCACATCCGTTAAGGTCACGAAATATTCATGTTCACATCTAGCCTAGCTAGATATGGGCCCACTTTCTTCACCATGATTAGGGCTAACAGATCGGTGGCCCTTTTACTATTACCAAGTAAATAGTATTTTAGGTATATTACCTAATAAACTAGATTCGCAGACCTTATTTGAATAGTCAAATCAGTCCTAGTACCCCTCTTCAAAAGTGTGGATATACGAGTCTCGTAAATTGTGTCCTAGACAACAATGCCACAAATAAGTCTCTATTGATCAAATCAATTCGAGCTATTTATTTGTCATTTTATATGTTTGAGATTTTATTTATATTCAAAATATAAATTCTGTGATTTACATCTAATGTATTTATCTCAGTATCATCTTTATATAATAAAACACTTAGTGTTCTATAATATAAAGGTTTTATCCGTAACGGATTAAACACTAATATAGAGATAATGTCTCTAGTCAAACTAGTTACATTATAACAGTTCCTAATTTAAGTACATACCCGAAGGGTAGTTCCTAAACTTAGGTATCTACGGTCGAAACAGCGACTTTCGTCCCGTTTCCGATTCGCAGAGAATTCTCGGCTTGAAGTCAGTATCCAGCTCATAGCGGATTCTGAACATCAATACATATATTTTATGTACCACACTAAGTATTTAAAATCCAATTTCAATACTAGTAGTGAACATAACTTTGACAAATATTTTAAAGTTAGAGCCTCGCCCTTTCTTTAATTCCTTCGTGTCTTCCATATCCAAATGGTAGTCACTTTGGGATATGTCAATTATCTTTTCAATATTTCACAAACCTTTGGCCAAGCCTTGGGTTTCGGAATATCGAAACGATGTGCACCTTGTGCAACACGCCCAATTGCAAACTTTGACTTTTCACCTCTAGAATAGTCAAATCAATTCTCTAAGAATTATTAATTGCAATTTAATACTTTTAAATCTAAAGATAGATTTATGATAAGTATATTAATTAAGCACTAAAGTCATCATCACATAAATCTTCCAAAGATTTTATGCTCTACTTATTTGCTTAATTATGGGCCTAGTCATAATAAGTTATTTTATCAAATAAATTAACCTATTATTAATTCCCAATTTGAAAATTAATTTATTTAAAATATTTTAATCCCAGATTATATTTTAAATATCCAACTTTTCAATTTTATCTTGATTACAATAGTCTAACTATTTAATCAACGATTAGTGGTACTATATATATTATAATGATTATAATAGTCAAACTATATAATCAAATATAATCCAAATTAATTAACCTCAATTACATTGATTACTATAATCCAATTATAAAATCAATTGTAAACTGAAATTAATTAATTCAAATATATTGATTAATATAATCCAATTATATATAATCAAGTATAATACAGTCCAACTGTTTATTAAAACAACAATTTAAATATTAGTCCAACTAACATTTAATATAACGACGAAATAATTTAAATGAGCGTATGGCGAGTAATTGAACGAGTATTGCAAATTCAATTCTTGCCTCCCACTATTTTTCGTCGAGCCTCTAACCCTCTGTCGAGTACTCGGGAAACCGTGTTTCCTAGTGGGCTAGGATCCCGTTAAATATCACACAATCTTGACTTTGGCCAACAAATTGTATGATAATTAACTAGGTAGATCTCGAAGATCAATTGGATCTCATCCAACTCCTAGATCCAGTAAGTGGACATCCAAGTCCAAACATATATCTTATATATGCCTATACATCGAATGTATACCCTAACCTTTTTCCTCTGAATCAACTAGGCCTTGGCTTTGGCACAACAAACCTAGTGATCCCAGTCAAGCGCGGACCCATTGACATGGAAGCTTCGTAATCAATGTCAATGGACAAGAAATGGTCTTGACTTTGGCCAACAAACCACAACTTGGACACGACACCGATATGGAACAAAGCCTCGTGATTAAAACACATCTTCGACGGACAAGGGCTTGACTTTGGCCAACAACCCCTGCCAATCTCGGATCTTGAGTAAGAATCACTCAATGGAAGGAAAATAAACGCTTGATATTTAACGAGGGTTTTTCGCGTGCAAATTGGCTACCAATTTAATTATCTTTGTTAAGGTCTCATCATCATACACCCTTAAACATGCATTCTAAACACATAATAAAGCGCATATGTAAAATAATAATGATATGCGGATGGATATTTTACATTGATCCTAGATCAAATCTCTCACTTTCTCTCTCCCGCTAGCACTAATATTTCTTCTACCCGTTACAATACACTTCTAAAGAAACCACATTTACATTGAGGGGAATAGGTGAGAAGAGAATACAAAGAAATAGGAGATAAGGCTGGACACGCAGGTCCAATTAATAAATCAAATTTATTACAACAATTTCTAAAATTGCCCCACCCTTCTAATATCCATCCGATATACATTATTCAAACATCACAACCATGTATTCATACAAGCATTTTATCAATCAATCAATCAAATTAATTAATCTTGATAATTAGTGATCATCCAATGTTCAAACAAAGATTTGATTTTGTTCGAGTCAAACTCGTATTGCGAACACGTGCTCAAAGTATGATTTCTCAAATAAAATTAAATTACATGATTAAATCCAATTTAATACGTATTTAATTCTAATTCATTATTTAATTCCAAATTAAATATTACACTTTATAAAAATAAACCTTTACGACTTAAATTCCAAATTTAATCGTTTCGGGTCTCAAAGCCCGATTAATATCCAATATTAATTTAATTAAAGTCCAATGGGCTTTTAATTAATTTCTTGAGGCGTGGACTTTTGGTCAACTCGGGTAAAACCGAATAACCAAAATCCAATCCGGGAGTTACCCCATAAGCCCATAAATTAATTTAGGCCCATTAGGCCCAATTAAACGTTAAAGGTTTATTAGTTGCATTTGGGCCTTTTGGAAGCGGTTTTGGGCCTAATTGGATCCAACCAATTTTGGCCTAAACCAACTTTGTACAACAAAGTCCAATAAACCCAATAACAACTTAAAAAACCCAAATCCAATTTTAAGGCCCATTTTAATTAAATTACAAAATCCAATTTTACAATTCAATTAAACAAAGTGCATAGCATTATTAATTACCCAAATCAAAGTTTCCAAAACATCAAATTTGTCCAATTAATCATGCTTAACATCAATTAATCATGTCCAACATAATTAAATCAAAATCAAACCCAATTTCATGCTTCAAGTGTCTCGGCCAAAGAGGGAAATTATGCCCAAATCAAATTCAATCCAATTGAACCAAATTAAACATAAATTCAACATCCCCAAATGATTTATAAGTCATCCAATGAACAAAAAATCAAAAAACCAAGACATTAGGGCACTTGCTAAATTCGGCCATCACAAGCAAATTGGGGAAAAATTGTTCCAAACACTTTTCATCAAATTGATCTAATCAATCATCAATTAAACAACATTCAAGCATTCTAAATCATCCAATTTCATTAAACATGCTCAAAATCAAGTTTACCCAAATTTGTCATGCCCAAAATTTAGGGAAAAATGGATCCAACCAAATTTCATGAAATTGATTATGCACAACATCAATTCAACCTCATTCAAGCATACTATACTAAACAATTTAATCATTTGATGCTCAAATTGAGTTTACCCAAATTAAAGTTTTGGCCAACATTAAGCAAATTGGGGAAAATCAATCCAATTAATTTTTCATCAAATTGATTACATATAACTCTAATTAATTCATATACAAGCATTCTTAAACAAACAATTTGTCAAAATCATGCTTAAATCAAAAAGCCCCAAATTTTGCTCAAGAACCCTAATTCGTTTTTATGCAACCAATAGCTCAAGATACTATTGTAGAGTTTAAATCAAGTCCCAAGAATCATCAATCATGCATAAAAACGAGTTGAATACAACCAAGGAGTAAGGCGGAATACATACTCACATTGATGGGTTTGATGCTAGGAAGAACAAGATGCGTTTTTGCTCCTCCATGAAGCTCGGCAATGGCTTCTTGATGAAGTGGACTGCACGATTTTGAGCCTTCTTCCTCCTTGTTCATTCGGCCATTGATGAACCACCATTGAAGCTCCAAGCTTCAAGCTCCAAAAACCAAATCCAAGCTCACAAATTCGTTTCCCTATCACCATAATATAACCCTAGGTGTGTGCTAGCACTACTCTTCTTCCTTTGCTTCTCACAAATTTGGTGAAACCAGAAAATTTTGAAGCAAATCGGCAGTGAAGCCGTGAATAGAGGAAGGAGAAAAGAGAGGGAAAAGAGAAGTGCGTTTTTCTTGCATGTTGGAGAGAGAAGATAAAGCTTTTAATATATGTGTTTATAATATTTACCAAGTAAATTAAATAAAACATATATATTACTTTAATTCATAAGTCAAAAAGTAAAAAGCAAATTGTTGCTTTTTCAACTTCTACATCAATCACTCAAATCAAGTGACAACATGTCACATCACTCAAAGTGACATTTGATTTGACGATTGATGCGACTAGTGATATGACGCACGATTTGACTTGCGTGCCGCATTCGAATTCGAAATGCGAATACGCTCGCAAATAATCCCGGGCTCGGGTTCGCTAATTCCAAATTAACGAATTTTCGGTCGCGTCGTAATTAAATGATTACGCCTAGCGAAATCACTATTCACGTCGCTAACGAATTAATTCTAAATTAATTCGTTCGCCCGAATTAAAATCTAATTTTAATTCCGCGTCGAAATCCAATTTCTAATAATATATCAAATATATTAATTTATCGATTAATTTCAAATTAATCGTTCTCTCTCTCTTTAACTAATATTTTATCCCAGATAAAATATCTCCGCAATTAATCCCAGATTAATTTTCTCTCTCTTCTAATTAATCCTAGATTAATTAAAGTGCGAGTTATACATCATCGGTGAATCTTCAGGAAGCGACCCATGAGATCTCCGGATATGTTGGCAGTAAATACGGTCGTCGGACTACCCGAACACGTAAGTACCTCGTACTACGTTTATACCGATTTACAAGACAAGGTTGGCTTCTAGCAAAGCGCCATGCCTACCCAATTCTCCAGAAATATTCTTACAGGAATATATAGATCTGTATCAAGCGTAGTATACCGTAGTATTGTGTATATCGGCCCAGTATCGGATAGTCACGTGCTAGGGCTGGGGCTGGTTAAGTGTCTGCCCCGTCCGAAGCACGTGTCGGATGTCTGGTAACTAGTCTCTATAATCGGATATACATGACCTTGTCATAATATCCCAATGGCCGGCCAGCACTTAAGAGCACTAATACCGTATCCTGCGTGACATCATCTCCACTATGACTGAAGTGATACTTCCATCTCGACATCACACCCAATACACTACGACTCTCTGATAAACCCAGAAGCGGTGTACGCAGAACCGGTTAAAGCCCTGTACCACCAAGACCAAAGTCTACCGATTATCGCAAGTATTAGCGATGCAAGTCTCAGGTTAAGACTATACACACCTACCTTGATTTCTTCATCCCATAGACACATAGTCATAATACCAATGGGATTCCGAGGGGTCTATCCAGAGCGAAGCTGTTTCCCGTACCATCGGTGAAGCACAACCTCCTATCGCACTTGCATAAGTATCCAATACTTAAATATATGAGAACTATGTCGTTGTGCCCTCACAACGCGCACAAGTGCAATACTAGCCTATTCTGCATTATCGATGTCCTGTCTCGATAATACTCCGGCTAGGGATATTTAATGATTAATCCTTCGTGGACTGATACTGTCTCATATCATCTCAATCCAGGAACTAATCATATGGACCTCTCTTCATTTATATATCTATGGTGATTTAATCACAAATGATGAGAGTGCAATTTCTTTGTCACATAGTTAATTTGCTACAACAACACAATGATTTGTGCAAATAGTGACGCTATGGGTCATATTATCCAACACAATCTTGGTTCCAAGATCCAATCTTCTTATCCTTGTTGTTTTAGAGAATTCCCAAAGCTAGCAAGCTTGGTTCCAAGATCCAATCTTCTTCTCCTTGTTGAAATATTATAGAGAACTTCCAAAGCTTCTCTAAACACTTCTTTTACTTAGGCTAATATCTCTAAGTTTTGTTTGTTTTAACTTTCTCAAGCTTGATTAAAAACTTGCTCAAGCTTGCATTTTATAGTATAACTTATGCAAATTTTAATTAATAAAAGTTCTAATCAAGTTTTACGTGGGCCTAATCCAATTTCTCCAAATATGTATAATTAGGTGTGACTAATCACATTTGTCTACCACTTTGATTTAACTAATTAAATCAAGACAAATTTTAATTAATGGATTAGTTGTATGTCTACCATTTTGATTTAATCTAATTAAATCAAGCCAAATACACCTATTATTATATTTTTATAATTACCAAAATATCCTCAAATAGTAGAGATATTAATGAAATTACGACAATGCCCTTGTGTAAATTTTGTAATAATCCAATTAATCCAATTAGGTCAAAGTAAATAATCAATGTTATCCAATAACACTTAATTATCTTAGTTGATAATTATAATATTGAATATTTTTTATTATAAAAAATTATTAGCTACCCAAGTACTCAACGAGTACACTTCATATTGTGGGACTCTCTAAGACCAGACACGTTCCTCATATAAGCCTAGCATATATGTATGTAATTCAAAAACCTCTGAATTCATGAAGAACACGAATGACCGTTCTGAACTATACAAGTCAAGGTCATCACATATGTTTATCAATCCCTCTGTCGTAGGCTATTCGAGTTGTACTTAGGAAACATAGAATATACTGTCAAGTTTCAGAGGTGCACATCTCATGTCAATATGTCCACGACTCTTTACAACTAATCAGAAATCATTTTCGTATATGCGATCCACCCTAGGTGATCGAATTTTGCCAATGTTTTAAGAATCGTGACTTTCTTACATGGATACCTAATGTTAGGGATATGCCCTATACCCAACTTGTGGATGGGCTATATGTATATGTATTTGTAATATTTTCATTAATTAATAAAATGAAAATCTTTATTACACGTGTCTTACATAACTTATATGAATCATCAACACTGTAATAAAGCCCTTGGAGTAATAAGACGATGGCTTCCACGCCTTATGAGAATCATTACTCTTAAATGTTCCAAGTCATAGTTTTGTGAATAATCTGGGCGTTCACAAAGCGGAGAGACTAGCATGATGATATGATCCGCCCTTAAGTGGGGTAGTCGATCTCATAGGCTACTAGCGGAGATCAGTCTGCTTGGTGTATCACATGGATGCATGAGTTGCTCGTGTCTATCGAACTGACCGCCGAAGGTTTTCATATGGAGTGTTTATCCCATGTGTCTGTGAGAACTTTCTTGTATCAATTATATGACTAGTCCTTAGACTTGAGGTCTTTACAATCTTATGTGTGGATCAAATAACTTTGAAATTCTCATTCCCCGGTTCAAAAGATCCGGTCATAAGGGTATGATTGGGTCATTTGTTCAAACACATGAAGTTTGTAAAGATACAACAGAGAATCGCCACTCTCTCAGATAATATTTTCTTATAAGAGTAGTATTCCAGTTCGCGGGTTGATATGTGTGATCAGTGCTTGAGACTGTGGACACAGCGGAAGAATCATGTGAGATTCTTGGGTTAGCACGATTCATGACACTATCAACATCATACCTTTGACCATATGTGTAGACACTTTCCGTACCCTAGGTCAATAGGTGGGTATACAATAAGGCGAGGGACCGTATCATATGTAAATCACATACAGAATGGGTATATATATCTTTCATTCTCATTTGGGGGCCTTGGTATGTTGCTAGATGTCAACCTTGGTCATTGAAATCGAACAACCATCTGATCGGAGGATAATTTATGTTCGATTAAATTATCACGATTCATTTCATGTCCAACTTGAGGGGAACCCAAAAGGTCACACACAACAAAGTCGAAATCAATGGTTAACAGTGCACAGTAAAAATATAACAGCATATATGATTGATGTATGAATTTTTTCATAAAAGGTTCAATGTGTTTAATTATTCAAACAGTTCATTTATGAGGTTCCATAGTGGCTTATGGATTGGTGAATGAAGCTAGGGGCACTTTGTGAATTGGAATAAAAAAAATTACTAATCACGTGAATAGTAATGTGAATAGTAATGTTTTTTTTGTTATTTGTTTTGAATTCCAATTTGGCCCAAACTCTTATTAGGGTTTTATAATCTCATTAAACCACTAAATTAAGATCCAATGGCTAAGATTAAATTAGCTTTTATCCCACATCGGATTCTTAATTAATTTTGTTGTCTTTGGAGCACTATATAAACTAGGGGTGGGCATTATTGGATTCAGATCGGATCGGACCGAATCCGAATCCGATCCGATTCGAAATGCCCAGGGCTGTTTGATTCGTTCGGTTCGGATCATCTTATCGAACTCTATCCGATCCGATCCGATAATGATTGGTTCGATCCGAATTCGAATCGGATCGAATCAGACCAATTCGATCTGAAATCATCCTATTTCGGATCGGATTGGTCCGATCCGATCCGAATTCGTTGGGTTTGAGTCAAACAAATCGAGCTGATCGGATCGGATAAAATCCGATCCGAAATAATTCAAAATTTTTTTTATTTAATATGTAACGACGTCGTTTTGCATATTAAATAAAAAAATTGATCAGATCGGATAAAAACCGATCCGATCCGAAATCCGTCGAACCATATCAACTCGATTCGATCGAATTTGCTAATCGGATCGGATCGAATCGGATCAGATCGGATCAAATCGGATTGGATCGGATCGAATCCGATCAAATCAGATCGAATCGGATCAAATCGGATCGAATCGGATCGGATCGGATCCGATCTGATGCCTACCCCTATTATAAACCCAAAGAATTCTTCACAAATTTTTACACCAAAACCTTTCACATCTTGGGTTTATATAAGTGAGCAACTCTAAAGTTTAAGAGTAAGCCACTGATTTTGAGGATCCTTAAGTCTAATTGACTAGAGGGACCTCGAGTTAACAGTTTTGAGGTATTTCCCTAGGCTAGCACCAAGGGAAAAATACCCGTGCACTCAATGCGTAGTCTTGCTGTTGAGTTTTGGCTTTGGTGTGTGCATCTTTGGAGGCCACAAACTTGGGTGGCTCTTTGGAACGTGGAAGAGCTTGCTGAGTTCGAGAAAAGCTTGTAGATTGGAGGGAGGACTGGAGGAGTCTTCGGTTCAAGTAAGTCTTTTTCTTTCTTTATTTTAATTAGAGTTCTTATTATAGTTAGCATGTTTAGGTTTATGTTCTTTGCATGTTTTATGAGTTTTATGCTTAGAATATATAGTAACATGTCTAGGCTTGTAGAATAATCAAAACAAATGGGTCTTGGGCAAAGGGAAAGTGGCATAATAAATTTTGATTTTCCGCTGCGCACTCGCGGCCGCTTCCCAACAGTGGTATCAACGCGCCGTTTTTGTTTTGATTATTCTCTCTCATTTGAACTCAAAATTTGGTGTTTAAAAGCTCGTTGGAAAGGTAACACCTGGAAATTAATTTTTCGCATAAATTTTGCATGATTTGGTTAAGATTTGAATTGTGAAATTGCATTTAACGTTCACGCGTCTGCAGAAAAATATGAATAGTAAATTTATTTGAATAAAATAAAATGCAATATCATAATTAAATATTAATCAAAGTTATTTAATGCCTAAAATAATTCCAACATATTAAAACTCATATGCTTGATGATTCTATGTATGATTAGAATTGGCATGATTATTTTAGGGTGCAAGCATCTAGAGACTTTCTAAGAAATGGAGAGTGTATTGCTTATCCCTTAGCTAAGTAATTATTCCGTGATGAACTTAGAGATTTAT